>APFE031726367.1:72062-112384 GCA_000404065.3 Pinus taeda | reverse complement strand
CGGAGGTGTAAAGAGATGGAACAGGGTGCCATATGGTGATGGGTGGAAACAAGGGTGGCTGCAGGCCTAACAAATAGAGTCCAACCTTCAAATTCCCTTCCAAAATCGAATTTGGATCTCTTGAAGGTTCTATAGAATGTTTCCTGTAGAAATACAAAACTTCCTGTAGAAAGCCCAGAACTTCCTGTATAAAGCCCAAAACTTCCTGTAGAAAGCCCAAAATTTCCTGCAGAAGGTGAGATCTTGACCTGAATGCGATTAAATCCTAGGAAAGGCAAGTGGTCATGGAGGGAGTGTCTGTAGGGATGTCATGTAGCATGGTACAGACCCCTATCCTTGTTTTTCACGACCCTCCTTACCTACAATGTATCCCCTGCAACCTGCAATTATTTCACAGAGATTAGGCCTGTTTTTTTCTTCTTCTTCTTCTTTTTTTTGTTAGAGACAGCTGGGGCGCCTCCATGAGGTTTTCACCCTCACTGTCTACCCTCGGTGCCTCGAAGAGGTTTTCACCCAAGGATCTTTTTATTCCATTTTTTTTGTTTTTAGAGATAGCTGGGGCGCCTGCATGAGGTTTTCACCCTCACTGTCTGCCTTGGGTGCCTCGAAGTGGTTTTCACCCAAGGATATTTTTGTTCCATTTTATTATTATTATTATTATTATTATTATTTTTTGATGATCAAAGTGTGGGTGGAATAGAAACAGGGCCCTGCTCCACTACCAACATTGATTTGTCCAAAGTTTCATTGAACTCCTGCCTCAAAAGGGGTTTCCTGTAGATTTTCAATCGATGCCAATTGACAAGCATGGGGATGGCTTCTTCATCAATTGTCCTGATAAGGACTGAACCATTTTCATTGCACCTTTCCACTGTGTATGGTCCTAACCATCTTGTCCTCAGCTTCCCTTTGAAATCCTTGTATCTTGAGTCATGAACAACGCCCAATCTCCTGGCTGGAATTGCTTTTCATTAAGGTGTCGATCATGCCATATCTTCCTCTGGAGTTGAAATACTTCTAAGTGGAGGAGGGCCTGCATTCTCTATTCATCTAATCCATTCAGCTGCAGTAATCTTTCACGTTGAGCATGGCTGAGATCTAAGTCCAGCTGAGCTGCCAACCTCAATGTGTTGTACTCGAACTCTATGGACAATAAAGCTTTCTTCCCGTAGACCAGTTCATAAGGTGTGAAACCTGTTGTAGTTTTCCAAGTGGTGTTGTAGGCCTAGGTTGCCTCAACCAGGTGATTTGCCCAATCCTTTCTGTTGCTGCTCACCACCTTAGTCAAAATCTCTTCGAACGCTCTATTAGTGACTTCCACCTGCCCATTTGCTTGTGGGTGATACGGGGTGGAAGTTCTGTGCTTGATCTTGTGATGAGCGAGCATGTCTTTAGTCAGGTTAGAGGTGAACTGGCTTCCTTAATCGGTGACTAACTCTCTTGGGTAGCCAAACTTGTAGAAGATATTTTCCCTTAAAAATTCAACCACTTTTTCTTCTGTCGCTGCCTTGATTGCTTTAGTTTCTGCCCACTTTGTCAGGTAGTCGGTGCACACAATGATGTAAGACCTTTGCTTTGAAGGAGGGTTAATAGGACCCACAAAATCCATGCCCCACTTCTCAAATGGCTCGAAGGTCACTTGAGGTTGGAGGGGCATTTCATCCCTTGGATTCGGTTTCCCCATCCTCTGACATCGGCCACACTGGCTGATGTATCTTTTGACATCTTGATGAAGAGTAGGCCAATAGTAGCCTGCTTGTAGAATGTTGAAGGTAGTCCTTTTTGTTGCAAAGTGGCCTCCATAGGGCCCATCGTGATAGGTTAGGAGGATGTCAAATACTTCCTCCTCCCTAACACAACGCCTCAAGATCTGATCTGGGCCAAGTTTAAACAGGTTGCCCCCGATCCAAGTGAATGGTGCACTCTTCCTCACAATTCTACTCTTCTCCTTTGAGGATAGGTGCGGAGGGAACTGTGCTGAGACCAAGTAATTTTCTATATCAGAAAACCATGGAGAGAGTACTGAGATAGAAAACAGGTGTTCATCTGGCATCTGGTCATCCACTCTCCCTTCTTCACCTACAGGCAAATCCAATCTAGACAGGAAGTCAACAACAACATTTTCCTTACCTGGCTTGTCGACAATAGTCAATATCAAACTGCTGCAACAAAAGTAACCATCTAATGATACGAGCATTTACATCAGGCTTATTCATTAAATATCTAATCGTAGCATGATTAGTGTGTACAAACGTTTGATAACCAGTGATGTAGTGTCTGAACTTGTTTAGGGAATGGACCACAACCAAGAATTATTTTTTGGTTACAGTATAGTTCAACTCTGCCTTGGACAGGTTTTTGCTGACAAAGTATATGGCATATGGTAGTTTCTCCTCAACTTGTCCTAGGGCTGCCCCTATGGCTTTGTTCGAGGCATCAGTGTGGATGTGGAAAGGTAGGGCCTAGTTTGGACCTCTCAAAATCGGGGCGGACACCAGTTTATCTTTCAACTCATGCATAGCCCCTTGACAGTGGTCGGTCCATTTACACTCAACATCTTTCCTTAAGAGGCCAAACAATGGCGATGCTAGCTTACTGAAATCTTTAATGAATCTTCTGTAATATCCTACTAAGCCTAGAAAACTCCGAACATCTCTTATCTTTTGAGGAGGTGGAACCTTTTGGATGATAGAAATTTTGTTAGGATCCACCTGTAATCCTTACTGAGAAATGGTATGACCTAGCATAGTCCCTTCAGTCATCAGGAATTCACATTTTTCGAGATTGAGGGACAGGTTCATCTCAATACGCTTAGTTAAAACTTTTCCCAGGTTAGTCAATGCTTCTTGGAAGTTGGACCCATAAGGAGTAAAGTCATCCATATAGATTTCCACCGAATTGTGAACCAGTTCAGCAAATATGCTCAATACTGCTCTCTGGAAAGTGGCAGAAGTGTTGCATAGCCCAAAGGGAAGGACCCGGTAGGCAAAGGTACCCCATGAACAAGTGAAGGTGGTCTTATCTTGGTCCTCCAGGTTGTCTGGATCTGATTATACCCGCTGAACCCATCTAGGAAAGAGAAGAATTTCTTCCTTGCCAGTCCATCCAACACTTGATCTATGAAAGGCAAAGGGAAATGGTCCTTCTTGGTGGCTTTGTTAAGTTCTCGGTAATCTACATAGATTCTCCACTTCCCATTTTTCTTAGGCACAAGCACCAGAGGTGAGACCCACTCACTGTCAGAGATGGGGTAGATGAATCCTGCATCCAACAACTTTTGCAATTCTTCTTTGACAATGTCTTTAAGGGCTAGATTCATTCTCCTTTGAGGTTTCCTAACTGGTTTACAATCCTCTTTAATGTAAATGTGCTGGGTACAGACTGAAGGGTGGACTCCTTTCATCTCCTTATAGCTCCAAGTGAAAGCATCCAGATGATGGTTCAATAAGCTACACAGCTCCTTCTCCTGGGAGGGAGATAGGGATGAGCTGATCTTTATAAGGTTCTTCTGGGGCCAAATTACACATTCTTAACTATGGGAGAGGTCGGATCAGCCACACAGAGGTCCACTAAAGTACTAGCTTGGGTACCTTCAACCAACTCCTCTAATGACAGTGCACCGGGAGGTGGATTTTGAATCAAATTCTCAATCAAGTCATCCTCGGTTTGAGGGCCTCCCCTGGTGGCTTCTACTGTGCACAATGGTGCAGAGTAGACCTCATCCTCATCTCCCTCTTCCAACCAGAGTGCTAAGTCATGTTCTAGCAAAGGTTGGGGAGGAGGGTATAGGACTAGCTACTTGGACATAGGACCATTCTTGATGGTCATGCTCCCAGCTCGACAACTGATGTAAGCATCTACAATAGCTAACCAAGGCCTTCCCAAAATGAGTGGGTATCCAGTGAGTTTTTCCTTTGGCTGAAGGACCAAGAAGTCCACAGGGTACTCCCAAGAGTCAACAGAGACCAGGACATTTTCCACAATCCCTTCATGAGTCACGGTGGAGCAATCTGCTAACTGCAGTACTGTCGAGGTATTTCTTAAGGAACTCTGAAGGTTGATTTTAAGCATAGTGTCCCTGGTCATCACATTAATGGCAGCCCCTAAATCAATCAAGGTGTGGGGGATTATGGTGCCATTGATGTGGACATCAACTACAGGACTCCCAGGGTCCAAATATTTTGGACAGATTACTTGCCCCAACATTAGATCGGATAGTTG
This sequence comes from Pinus taeda, assembly GCA_000404065.3. Lineage (NCBI taxonomy): Eukaryota > Viridiplantae > Streptophyta > Pinopsida > Pinales > Pinaceae > Pinus > Pinus taeda. Next base: position 108,163 of record APFE031726367.1, on the reverse strand, counting down.
TCCTATGACATTGATAGTCGGGGCATCTCTCTTGCGCCTGCCTGGGTGCTTGAAACACTTCTCCTTGATCAATTTGTTGTATATTGGTACATCTTTTATGGCCTCGAGAAGTGTTATTTTCACACACAACTTCTTAAGTTCTCCCAGAAGTTCAGTATCCTTTGGGTTTGGTTGTGTGGTTACTGTTATTCGCTTAGGAAAGGGTAGAATGGCTTTGGGTTCACTTTCCTATTTCTCTTCCTCATCCTCCGGGGGAGGAGGTTGGCAGTCTGGAAGGACCTTCCCAGATTGCAGGTTGATCTCTTGGATCTCCACAACATAGGTAGGGCATGTTGTCTCCCCAGTGTATACCTGTTGGGCCTGTCTGTTGTTGGGGTTCGAGTTTGGTTGAGCAGGCATCTGGGGTTGTCTTGGAGGAGCAGGAGGTAGTGGTTATGGTTGAGCAGGTGGTGGAGGCAAAATGGCAAGAAGAGAGTTGTATTGGGGCCTCCACCCTGGCTGAGGTGCATTCCACTGAGGTTGTGGCTGGACATGTGAGTGAAACGAATGAGAAGTAGGTTGAGTACGGTATTGAGATGGATAAGACCACGGAGGAGGTGCGGACCAGTTAGGATGAGAAAGGGGACCCCAAGAAGGTATATGAGCGAATTGGTTGGGGCTGTAATAAGCTTGGGATGTCCCTTGCATCCCCTGCTGGTAAGGTCTGGGCCCATGTGGCCTCCTTTGGTTGAGGAAGTAGAGTGGTTCAGTGGCTGCCTCAGTCCCCTGGTACATGGCTTTAAATCCTGGTAAGGTTGGGCATTGGTTTGTGGAGTGGTCTTCCTCACAAACGAAACATACCTCTACTGAGTGTAATGGACACTTGTTCTGAGGGTGCTTCCTCATACATCTAGGACAGAAAATGGTCAAAGCCCTCTCAGCTTCCTCTTTCTTTTGTTGGATTCGGAAAGTATCAAGTTGCATGGAAATGGTCTGTCTCATCTCACTTTTGAGGTCTTCCATCTAATTAGAAAACTCATGCTTGGAGAAGGTGGCACTAGCTGAAAGTGGATTCCCCCTACCTTTTTTCCGGGCTGCCCTAGAATGGTTTCTAAACATAGTCTTTATGTCCTCATAAGGTAGTTGGTAGATGTCTCCTCTGGCTAGCAAATGGAGGGTATCTAGAAGGTCTTCAGGGACTCCTCGGAGTAGAACCAGCTTCAGAGATTTAGGGTCAAGTGTGCACCTGGCCCATTTATAACTAAGTTGGAACCTTTCCTCGTGGTCTTCTAAAGACTCATCACTTCCCATGGTCATCCGAAAGATCTCTCCCTTTGTTTCCTTTGACCTACAGTAGTCCCGATATTTTTTGTTAAAAGCTTGCTGCATCTAAGCCCAAGTTGTGACACTGTTTCTAGGTAACCCCATGAACTAGCGTAGTGTTGCATCCTTGAGGGTAGAAGGAAAGAGTTTCAACTTTTGCTCGTCCTCGGCATAGTCATAAGTTCGACAAAGGACAACAAACTCAAACAGGAAGGTATCAGGGTCTTCAGTGGTCAACCCATGGAAGTGAGGTAAGGCTGAGGGACTTATGTTCTTCATTTTCATGTCCCCATTGGTCTCTCGGATGGGAAAGGCACCTTATATTCTCTCCTCATCTCCTATATCATTTCTGTGTTCAGCATGGTCTCAAGAGGAATGTTCTCTCGCTCTTCTTCTATTATAGGATCTTCGTATATCTCACGAGGTTCACCTATAGGTTCTTCTGGATCACTACCACCAAAGAAGAGAGAAGGGTGACTCAGTGATGTGGTGGGGGTGTTGGGTAAGAATTTTCTGGTATTGTCTCTATTCCTAGTAGGTATGAAATGAAAGATTTTTGGTTGCTTTTGTTTTTTTTTCTCTGCTTGTACCTAGAAAACTGAAATAGATTGAAGTACAACTAACTAAAATCTATCTTGTTGAAATGAAAATGCGGAATTGAAATGAAAGCAGGAAATGACTAATCTATTTTGCGGAAATGAGATTGTAGAAATGAAATGCTAAGCTATGCTTGAGGAGTGGAAATTGCAGAAATGAAATGCTAAGCTACGCTTGCAGAATTGAAATTGCGGAATTGAAATGCTAGTCTACGCTTGCAAAATTGGAATTTCGGAATTTAAATGCTAAACTACGCTTGTAGAATTGAAATTGCGGAATTGAAATGCTAATCTATGCTTGCGGAATTGAAATGCTAATCTACACTTGCAGAATTGAAATGCTAGTCTAGGAAAGCAGGAAATGTCCAGTCTACTTTTGCGGAAATGAAATTGCAGAATGGAAATGAAATAAACTACTTAGCAGAAGGTTGTAGTAGAAAATAGAAGAAAAGTAGCAATCACAAATACTCTGATGCTTCCCCAACAACGACACCAAAAGGATGGTGGGCTCCAATATTGCAGCAATAATGCTGCAACTCCTGGGACTCCCTTCTTTACTTTTATCAACCCGGTAGTTCGTAACAAACTTGGAAGTGATGGTGTTGTATGCACAAGTACTAGCTCTTGCCGTGACTGTCACTTGGTCAGCTGGTGCAAGTCCACTAGGAGCTTAAGCCAACTTCTATGAGTTCTTATAAGATGCTTTTTAATTGATGGATGAAAGCTAACTCAAAGGAGGCTAATCTACTTGCAGAAAGAAACTGAAAAGCTGAAAGGAAATACAAACCCTAACAAGCCCTAATTTTACCAGCTAGCCCTACTGATGCAAGAAAGAGGATGAAAGCTACTGAAAGAGATTCCATTGACTTCTAGGAAGGTAAAATACATGTGACTAAGCTACTTCGATAGTAAAATCTGGAAAAAAAAAAAAACATCTTTTTGTATTTTTGAATCATATTTGTGGAATTATCTTGCATGTGTTCGACTATTGTTGACTGTGCAAAGGCGAGGTGAGGAATGGAACTGGCGAGGCACTTACAGGAGGTTTGGAAGGTGAGAAGAGGGCCTAAGGGGTCCCTATCACCCTTCCAGAGAGTTTCACAGTGTTCGGATATCAAGAAACCACTTACGTGAGCTTCTACAGGAAGTCTGCAGGGGTTCTACAAGATGTTCTGAAAGGGAATTTTTGGGGGGTTGATGGAGGAATAAAGGTGAAGAAGTGGGTATGGAGGTGAGACAAGGGTGTGAGGAGGTCCAGGACTTGGTGGATGGAGCTGAGGAGTGATGAGGATGGTTGGATTTGTTCAAGGAGGGGTAGAGCAATGTTGCACAAAAATATGGAAATTAGGGCAAAGTGAGAGAATGTGGCAAATGTAAGGCAAGAATCCAAGTTAGAGGATGGAGCAGGTGGGATTGATGGAGTATGAGTAGATAGAGAGGTATTATAGGTGCTCTGCAAGTTATTTCTCAAACTGAACAAACAAAGACTCGGAAAATCAAGGACCTAGCTACTTTAACCTAATCTGACCTAAATAACAGCAAAGAAAATGAACATAATTTTATTTACAATGAAACCATGTGAAATAGCTATGCAAACTAAGCAATCACGAACCTGAGCATGTAACCACAACTGGTATCAACTTCTGCAAATGAGAATCTAACACTAATAATTGCATGATGAAGCAAAGACAGTGTTTTTGGTGGCGGCAAGCACACCTTGGTCCTAGCTCATGGTCCCACGGAGGGAGAGGTGAGATCAGGGGTGCTTGATAGCCTTTTTCTGAAGATCTTCTCTGTTATTAACCTATCAAATCAATATGAACATGAAAAGCCTTTTTAATCATCAACAATGACCTAGGTAACCAAGCAAGATTTTAATCTATTTAACAGAAATTATTTTGCAAAGACACAGAAAAAACAAATAATAGTACACAAAGGAAGCCTTGGCACTTGGGTTGGGCCCAACCCCAAGAGCTACAGGCTCCTAAGAAAAAGCTCAGAACTGGTGCCAAATGAAACTGCTTTCCATTACTCAAAAATAACCATGTCACAAAGAAAGTTGTACAATAGAAGCTACAAAATGAGCTGAAAAGCTAACACCACTATAGTGCAAAATACAACTACTCAAAAAGTAACCTACGAAGGTTGGAAGCCTTCCTATTTATGCACTACAAGGGTCTCCAACATCCCTCCTTAACTCAAGGGGCTCAGCTGCTCAAACTGCCAGTGATCAGTCACTTTACACAAAACTGCTCAGCTGCCCTTGGGAATCCTTTTCGGTGGCCTACTGAACTCCAAGTTGAGGGTGGAGAATTCGAGGAAGGGGCCATTTAATGCAGGAGACACCTTTCCTACGAATCCTCACCCTTGTTCTTCATGCTTGGCTATCATCTGGCTCATAATTGCTTGGCCTTAGTCCAAAATTTGTCCAAAAATCTGCAATAACCACGTGTTAGCCTTCTTGGTCAAGTGACTATTCTCATTCGTTCAACTAACATAAATATACTCAAAAAACATGCATAAACTATGAAAAATGTTGGATTGATGAAGAACAGTTAGGAAAAATGAGCCCAATAAGTCACCCAAATCCAGGGCTCATCACTTTTTGCAGATTGAATTGTGCATTGTGCAGTTATAGTCATCAAGATTCTCGACTGACCCTTGGGACTGCACAGTGTATAGTTCCCACAATAAGTCAGTGACCTCTTCCAGCCATAATTCTGCAATCTTTCCCATCATGAACCCAACTTGTTGCTTGATCCTTTCTTGAAGTTGATTTGGTTTTTTAGCTACAATTTTCTTTCCATGAGTGTCCTGTTTGTCCCATAGGTACAATAGTTGTTGAGCATATCTCTAGAAGTTACAGTTAGCATGGCATCCAAGAGAGCTACATCAAAGGAAACCGCCAAGAGAAGTAATGGGGAAGCAGTTGAGCAGACGTGAGTTGATCTACTAGTTTATGCAGATACTCAGTTGTTCATTCAGAAGGTTCAACACTAACATGGAAATAAATAAAAGATACTTTTGCAGAGAACTTCAAGGAAGACTTAGAAGACTAACATGTTTATCTCAATATCTAGCGGTCAGACTTATACAAGGCTACATGCAGGTACCCCATCTTCCCATGTGTGAACATCATCAGATGGAGTGTCTCACACACAGGTAAAAAGACTATGATATTGACGAGTGCAAGTGGGAGAGAACTTACCACCTTCAGGGCAGAGAACTTTTAGCAGATGTATCATTTACCTAATTCGGCGAAGTGCATGGACTCACTTTTCTATGCCACCCATAACTTTGTGAACATTAGAGACATTGTCAAGTGTTGGGTGAAAGAGATGTCGAAGATTAGATAGACACCTACCCATGTTTACAAGACAAAGTCCCTCAGGAAGGCTTATCAATTCTTGATAATCTTTGCCTACAGAATATATGGTCAAGAGAAAACAAAAACCTTTCATGAAGGGTGGGTAGTCTTACTAGACTAATTGGTGAGTGATGGGAAGCCATTCAACTAGTCATATTTTTTGGCTCATCAGTTGAAGATCCATGTGGCTAATTCTAAGAATCTACCCAAGAATAAGAAATCAAGGTTTTACATGTTCACATACTTACTGGATGCAATATGTTCCCAACATCAATTCCATGGCATGAGCTAGACATGGACACCAAAAGACACTGTCGTCAACATCTATTGCAAGTTACTTTCTGACTATAGCTATTGAGGAGTGATGGAAAGGCTAACTAACCATTTTATCATTAGGTTACAAGCTTAAGAAATGGAGGTGATAGTAAACATTGCAGATTGTTATGCCTCACCAGGTAGCACCTTAATGAAAGTGTTTGGTAGAGAGAAGCATCTGCATGTTCTACCAAGGTATGCCACTGACAAGTTGTTCGTGCAAGAATTTTCATATCACCTCTCTACAGGGTTTTCAAAAGGACTGCATAGGAAGAAGAAAGTTCCATGGCCCGCTCTTCCTTTGCGGATCAGATTATACGAGATTAAGAGCTTGAAATATGTAGATTCCAAGGCTAAGGAGATAGTTAAATTTGAGTTTGGAACCACATACGTTAATACGTATGATCCCCACAGTATTTGCAAAGATGACTATGCCAGAGTGTACTTTCCATGGATCCATGGGGCATGTAATTGGCTAGAGGATGACCCTTGGAGGTACTATTACAATGCCTCCAAACTCCATGAACTTGTCAATATAACAACAACATGGAATATTTCTCTGTAGATAGAAGCAACTTTGGAAGCAACAACAACAACAACAATATGCAGAAATCGAGTGCAGGACAAGGGAAAGAGGAATATTTTTGAGGACCTAGAGGGAGAGAAAATTTGCAAGATGAAGGTAGATCCTATCTTGGAGAAGGTAGCTTTGGCATGAGAAGAAAACAGGGAGTAACATATGAAGGGAGAAGAGTGAAGGAAGAGAGAAAAGCGGAGATTGTAGGAAGCATAACTAAATCTGCAAGAGATGGAGAAGAATTCGAAGGAAGAACATGAGCTGAGGAGGAGAGAAAGAGAAGAGAAAAATAAACAGGAAGAAGAACAAAGGAAAGGCATGATGATGAAGCAAACAACATCCATATAGGTTGATGAGCCAAAAGAACTAGCAGCTGAGGAAGCGGGTGAACAGATGCCAGATTGGGATCTTGCTCAATATATTAAGAAACTGATTGAAGTGACAAGTATGGAGTTGGAATAGGAACCATAGAATTAAGACACTGACCTAATGTCAAGAGCACCATAGGTCATCTCTCAGTCTCCACCTCCTTAAGTTCCAGAACCAGTCCCAAGCGAGCAAGGAGATATTGTTCTCCTTGATGATGATCTAGTCATGGATGTGTACATTCTATCATTTGAGGAGTTGTACAAGAAGATTGTATAGGTGTAGAGAAAGCACTTTCCAGATGATCACACATTACCTGCATTCATCAAGGAAAGGGTGATAGTGTTAGGAACTAGGAAGCATCCAACTGCCCTTGTTGAAGCTAGCTTGGCTTATGCAGTAGAAACAAGCTCAAATGTTAAATACCTGATGAACGAGAATGAACAACTGACAAAGAACTTGTAGACTTCCAAGCAAGAGGCAGGACAACTCCAAGCATCAATGCAGAATAACTTTTCCCCATTGGAGGAAATGAGGAAATTGATACTTGTTGAAGTATCAACACTTGAGGGTACCATGCGGAAGCTCTATGATGAAATTTTCACTGTGCATAAAGTAATTGTCTGTGTGCATGGCCTACAATAGTAGAGAAAAGAGTTTGTTCAAACTCTCAAGAACATAATTTCTACCATCGCCCATGTACAAGAATGGAAAATGCTGTAGAAAGGGTCCCCGCTAGACTTAGTAAATAAGATGAAGCCATAGGAAGAGTTGGAGAAGGCAAAGGTCTAATTGTTGATCTAGAAATATGAGTAGCTCAACCCATTCATTAGCAGCATATAGGGCTCATATGTGTGGTTTTACAATAGTTTGGATGTCATGGTGAGAAAGCACAAGATCCCATCAATCGGTTCCCTCACCAATGCTAATCCCAAGAAACAATTCCGGTTAGAGATCGATGAGTACGTGGAACAGCTAAGGTGAGAGGCCACCAAGGAAGACTTGGAGCTAAACACACATAAAATTAATAAGTACATTGGTGGTTCTGTTAATGTCAACACCATGTTGCACATGCTTCAGAAGAGTTGGATACAGATTCCAAGACCATATACCCAGATGCCATGGAGGCAAGAGTCTGTTTTCAGAAAGACACCATCAAACAACGTGGGGACCCCATCATATAGTACCAAGATTGGGATCAATATATGACTGAGAAGCACCAAGTGGAGATTATCGAGTTTTTCTTTCCCCAAACTTCAGAATCATAGTGTTTTACCTTGTTAGGTTGTCTCTAGCCTATTTTTTCTCACATGGATACATGTGGAAAATGTAATATTATTTGTAAATATATTATAAGTGAAATTACAAGTGTCATTAGTGGAATGTGAAAGGTCATCATGTTATGCAATGAGTTACTTGTAAAGAAGTTAAAGAGTCATTAGGGGAGTCAAAGAGTTACAAAGCAGAATGTCAAGGTTCACCCCACCCTTTGTTATAAATATAACCTCATAACTCTTAGAACAGGCTTTTGGGAGCCAAGAATATGGATAGGCTTAGGCTTATAAAAGGCTTGGGAGTATTGTGAAGAGCCTTAGCTTCTCCATAGAATAAAGCAAGTATACTTCTTTGGAGGAGCATGTGTTCTTGACTGTAATGTTCAACTATTGGGGCTAGTGGTCATCAATGGTGTATGTATGGATGGAAATTTCACTTATGATAATAATATCACAGCCAACATGATTTCATGCATATGTTGTTAATGTAGTTGAACTATTTTGGTTGCATTGGAAATGTATGTTGTTTAACTTACACACTTTCTTATGAACTACTTTGTATGCAATTGTACGAATCTTTTTTAATGTGTTTTGTTGGATTAACCCATCACTTTAATTTGTGGACTATTCTGCATTTTAGCTTGTGATATCATTCCATTTGTTTGTTCCTTTCAAGCTGCGTACTATTACAGGATTCCAATGGTTTCACTTCCTTTTTTCCTCTATGTGCTAGAACCTTCATGCATCACACTTGACTCTCCGCGGGGTAACATACTTGCTCTCACCCAGAGTTACCATACTTACCTTTGTGTGCTACTGTGGTTAAGTCATTACACTACCACCCACTGCTAGGACTCCTGCTCTTGAGGTCTATTTGGGGCTTCATATCGAGGAGATCGATTGAATGTTGGAAAGTCCAACCCCATCAATAGAAAACCAAATTGATTTGTTCCATTTTTACTTGGAGTTTTTTTATTCTATTCAGAGGGTTTTAGATGGCTTCAATTGGTTTACAAGATCAAGATATATTAGAGGGAGTATCAAAATTTGGAATATGGAAATCCAAAATCCTATTGATCTTAGAGGAGAATGTCTCAAGGAATATGTGACCAATGTTGTATCCATACCGAAAAATACAGCGCATCTCCTCAAATATAAGAAGGAATATGACAAAACCAGGCATATTATTTTGTATTAGTTCAAGGATAACATCATATCTCATTTAGAAAAAGAGGATACAAGGAATAAAATGTGGGATGCAGTTTATAAACTGTATCAATATTCCAATGTGAAAATGAAGTTGATCTTGAGGAAAACACTTCGAACCACGAAACAAAAAAAAAAAAAGGCGAAATCGTTGTATCATGCCTTAATAGGGTGAAACGTATCAAGGAAGAATTGGTAGGTGGTGGTGAGAATATTGAAGATGATGATGTCATTAGGAAAACCCTCAATAGTCTTAGTATGGATTGGGATGCCTTTGTATAGGTTATAGTGGAAGATAGGATCTCCCATCTTGGAAAAGACTATGGTTAGATTCTACCCATGAGTAACTTAGGAGGAGTTTCTGCAGTGGCACCAGCAACACCAGAAGGAAGGGTAAGGGAGAAAAGTAAAACATGTCCCTTGTAGGGAAGAATAAATAAAATAAGGGATCCAACAAGGAGTCCAACTCCTAGGGGGACAAGAAGAAGGACCTTTCGAAGTTCAAGTGTTATGGCTGAGACAAGTTTAGCCACTACGTCAGTTATTTCCCATAGAAGAAGAAAGGTGAGAAAAGGGAAAAAAGCGGAAAAAAGCTTTATCAAATGCAGTTGAGCTTTGAAGTTGGATGGAATAGGAGTCCACAGTCATAGCTTTCTTGACTAGCTTCATCCCAAAGGGTGTTTGGTAGATAGATAATGGGGCATCATTCCATATGACATATCACCAAAAGTAACAAGATTAAAATATAGAAATGCTTCCCTTTATTAATCTCAAACCCTTGAGGTAGGGAAACACCATACATTCACTCCTTAAGGAAGGAGAACACTCCACAAGGCATATGCATGTTCATACAATAATCCTTGACATCTCTCAATGGGGAGTCTCTAGCCTCTATATAGGCCTCATGCATACAATACCATGGGCCATTACCATGGTTCCCTCTAATACCATGGGCTTATTACATTATTGCTAACTACTTGTGGTCCTTTACATGATGCGGGTTAACCACTTTATTTATTACTATGGCCCATCCCATTATTACATTATTCCCTTAGGTACCTCCCTATGTACCCCATACTATCCCCCCTAGGTATACTACATTCCACCCCCGTTAAACATGTTTTGTCCTTGAAACATAAGAAGAACACAAATAATAATATCTACTTAAAAGAGTAGTCCACCGGTACCATGCACGTGCATCTAGCCATCCAAGAGATGGAATTTCACCCCGAAGGCTCTTCTGTGTTGCTGTGTTGTGGGTGGATTGTCTCCCCACTCTATCTATCATGCGGGGTTTGTTGTCCTTGTTGCTGATTCGTTTCCATATTGTTGGTTCTTTTCTTGTGGGGTGATGTGGGTGGTGATATGCTGAAGTTTTAACCAATGGTGTATCTTTCTTTAATTCACCCTCTAATGGAGCCTGATTGGTATCTGGTACATGGTGTGGTGCTTGTTGTTGATGCTTATCTTCTAATATTACTTGAACCGCAGATTCCTCATTTGATGTATCAGTACATGTAACATTTTCTGCTTAAGCTTCCTTGGAATCTACTGTTGTTCTAGTTTCTGTTTTGATGTTTATGTTTGGTTGTTGACCATCAAGGGCTCATCATCTGATGTGTCAGCCTCTGGAACATCTTCTGCTTATACTCTTTGGACTCTACCTATTTATTGATGGAAATATCTTGTAATGTAATTTTCTTCTTTTTATACCAGAGCTTCATGAATTTCTTCTGCACATTGTTGAAAATAGCAACAAGAAATGCTAAAAATAGAATTTCTATAAATAACATTTCAAGATATACTCCAACTCTATTGGAAATAGCAAAAAATAGAAATGCTAAAAATAGAATTTCTATAAATAGCATTTCAGGATATATTCCAATTTTGATTTGTCCTTGAATCAAAATTGAGAATTAAAATTCGAATTTAGTCTCACTAGCTGTTTGAAAAATATTTAATTAATTCATCTTGAGTTAATTAGTTGGTGAAAATCAAACATGAAGTCTTTGTGAAGACATGCAACAATTATCCCTTTGATTGAGGAAGTTATTCCTTAATTAAGGAGATAAGGATGAGTTGTATTTGAGTTGTAATTAGTTAGCTCAGTTAACTGAGTAAGCCCAGTTAAATTAGTTCCAAACAATTAGAGGAACTAATTGTGAGTTCAGTGAGTTAATGCATGCATGCATGCAACTAGTGTTCTCTAGATAACTGAATATTCTCTCATAAATAACTCATGCATGTCAATTCAGACAAAGACCCAGTTGAGATTAAAGATAGGGACATTGTACTATCAGTTGGAGGAATTTTCCTATAAAGGAAACCCACCCATGCAGAAGGAATTAACTCCTTTAGGATTGTGTAGTTATTTCAGAGGTCAGTGTTGTTTGTGAGGTGAAAATCACATAGGTTGCAGCTGAACGAACCAGAAGAAACTGCGCAAGGAAATAGGAGGCTTGGAGGACTGAAGGAAGGCACATGAGTTGTCTATTCTATCTATGAGCAGTAGTGAGGGATTTTACTGAGAGATGGATAGATTGTGAGCTAAAGCTTTGTGTCATCGTGAGATATTTCCACTTGTATGATAATACATATAGCGGGGTTTTTAGCTAAGGCTTTCCCCAGAGTATTCTTCTTGTTTCATGTGTAATTGAATCTTATTCTCTGTTATATGTGTTCTGTTTGATCTTGCTCAAAATCGATTAAGCTTCTGTAAGTTTGATTGTAGAAGTAGATTAAGTATTTTTCTTTAGTACATTGCATAATCATTTTAATCTATAGTGAGAATTTCTACATGGTATCAAAGGTAGTTGATCTGTAGAGAAATTTCTACACACATTAATATTGATAGTACCCAAAGATTCCATCCAATGATATCCCAAAACAACATCCATGTTATCCATATCTGAAGTATAAAAATCACAATGCAACACATACTTATCCATAGAAAGCTTCAAATATTTATAAACTTGAACATCCTCATTATCAACTTGTGTGCTTTCAATGTGTTTTGCTAGAACTTACAATTTTTTTGCCAAATTAACATTAATAAAATTATGCTTGTAGCTAGGATATATAGACACAATGATCTTCTCCTTCTCAATCAATCCATGAACCTGTAACAAGGAGATACCAACAGAAAATAACCCTTTAGGTTTCTTGGTTTCCTTCTTTCCTGTAAAAATAAAATCTTTGCTAGGTTTTGTGGTTTCCTCCTTTCTAGTATGAGACCATTCGTCCAAAACTAGTTCTTCTATTTCATCAGCACTACATAACTTCAAAAACTCATTGTCAAGTGATTGCCACCATATATAGGCCTCATTTTTCAAATAAGACCCTATTTTGTCCTTCCAACACCCTGGACGGTCCAACTTATGATATGCTATAAAATTTTCAATAGAAGACCAATCATATTTTCCTTTAAAAAACTTACTATTATAAGCCATGAAGAGGGTTTTTTAAAACAAATCGCTTACTTGGCGAAAATTTGAAATGGTCACAATTTAGTCAATATTGCTCAAAATCCCTATTATAACCTGTTTTCAGAAATGGAACAACCATCTTGGATCTTCCCATGTGATAGAAATCCCAATCTAGGCACTGGAATTTCAGATTTGTGCTGCACTGTCCCGCCATCACAAAAAATTCTCAATAAAAGAGCTGATTTTAAATCAACGATATCTCCCTCATCTAGACTCCGGTTCGACTGATTTTTTTTTTTTTTGAAATTGGACTTTTTTGGCAAGGAACCTAGATCTGTAATTAGATTCTACAAATGTTGACATAGAATGTACAGATATGATCTGCAAACTCGCCGCCCCGAAAAATGTCTGCAACACAACTGATTTTTTTAAATTAACAATATCTCCCTCATCTGAACTCTGATTTGGCCAATTTTCTTTTCAAATTGGGTATTTTTTTGCAAACAACCCAGATTTGCAATGAGATTTTGCGTATTTTGCACCAGAATGTACAGATCTGATCTGTAAACTCGCTGCCCCGAAAAAATGTCTGCAACACAGCTGATTTTTAAATCAACGAGATCTCCCTCATCCAGACTCTAATTCGGCTAATTTTTTTTTCAAATTGGGTATTTTTTCACAAAAAGCCAGATCTATAATTAGGTTTTGCAAATTTTTGCACCAGAACATATAGATCTAATTTGCAAACTTGCCCTCCCGAAAAATGTCTGCAAAAAAAAAATCTACACTTTGCCTAAGAAAGTGCTCTAATACCACTTGTTATAGATCTGACCTGCAAATATATGAAACGATACCAATATACCCAATAACTATAAATAATCACCAGAAATAACAAGATCAAAATATAGAAATGCTTCACTTTATTAATCAAATCCTTAAGGTAGGGCAACACCATACATTCACTCCTTAAGGAAGGAGAACACTCCACAAGCCATATGCCTGTTCATACAATAATCCTTGACATCTCTCAATGGGGAGTCTCTAGCCTCTATATAGGCCTCATACATACAATACCATGGGTCATTACCATGGTTCCCTCTAATACCATGGGCTTATTACATTATTGCTAACCACTTGTGGTCCCTTACATGATGCGGGTTAACCACTTTATTTATTACTATGGCCCATCTCATTATTACATTATTCCCTTGGGTACCTCCCTCTGTACCCCATACTATCCCTCTTAGGTATACTACAGATGTGTATTGGGAAATTTACTAAGGAAACTTTCCAAGGAGTGACACCAGATCCAAAGGTGTTCTTGATTTAGTTCATTTTGATATAAGTGGTCTGATGTTGACATAGTCTCTTAGAGGGTATGAATATCTTGTTACCATTATTGATGACCACTCCAAGAAGACCTAAATATACTTCTTCAAGACAAAGGATGAGGTATTCAAGCATTTCCAAGAGTTTAAATTTCTTGTGGATAATTTGGCAGGCAGGAAGGTGAAGGATCTTTAGTTAGATAATGGAGGACAATACACTAGGAAATAATTCTAAGAGTTATGCAATAAGGAGGGGATCAAGAGAGAGTGGGTGGTTCCTTACAACCCATAGTGGAATGGGGTTGCTGAGAGAAAGAATCATTCAATATTAGGGTAAGATAGGGCCATGTTATATGACCAATATATGACATGATACTTAAGGGAAGAGGAATGTAGTACTATCATATATATTCATAACAAGGTCACACATAAGGCATTGGGAAGATGACACATGGGGGAGAATTTATAAGGAAGAACGAAGATGCCAACCACTTTAGGATATTTGGAAACTTAGCTTATTATCACATTCTAGGGGAGACATTTTCCAAGCTGGATCAGATTATAAAGAGGGGATAATTTTTTAGGTATGGTGAGACTTCAAAGGCATATAGGATATTTTTTCAAGGGACTGGGAGGGTTATTGTGAGGAGATATTTCTGATTCATGGAGGAAAAGGCATATTGGAAGTCCAAAGTTTTTCCAACAAAAGTTCATCAGAATGAGCAACTAGAAGAAGCTCCAAGATAAAAATAGCAAAATCAGGATAGGATACTATGAGTATTGTTATCAATATGAGTACAAGATTAGGTATACATATTCCAAAAAGTTCACAAAGAATGGAGCAGCAAATGAAATATATTTTTGAGATGCATCAAGAAGATATGGAAGTCTAAATTCCACCATCCAAAATTGGAAAGAAGAACTGAGAGGTTTAATAGACACATAGGGATGCTCATGAGTTTATGGTAACTCTTAGGATAAACATCAAAGAGTGGAGATAACCAAAGGAGTACAATGGATACATGGTATTAGTGAGTAAGATCATGGATAACGAGCCTTCTAGCTATCAAGAGGCCACACAATAACAGGTGTGGTGAGATGCAATAGTTTAGGACAACAACTCGATCATGTAGAATGATGTTTGGGAGGTGGTGCCTATACCAACAGATAGGGTGGTGGTTAGATCACGTTGGATGTTTAAGATCAAACATTGTGCAGAACATAACATCAAGAAATACAAGGCAAGGTTTGTGGCCAAGGGGTTCTCTCATAAGGAGGGAATAGTTTATGAGGAGACATTCACTCTTATGGATAGGTATACTTCTATCAGGGATCAGATCTCACTAGCAGCATAAATGGGATGATAAATCCATCAATTGGATGTCAAGACAACATTCCTTAATGGTGAGTTGGAAGAAGAAGTGTACATTGAACAACCATAGGGATTTGTAGCACACAATAATGAGACCCATGTGTGAAGATTGAAGAGATATCTATACCGGCTCAAGCAGGCCCCCAAGGTGTGGCATGAGGGCATCAACAGATACTTAAATGAGATAGGATTTGTGAAGGGTGAGGCAGATGCAAACCTATACTATTTTATGTTTGGGGATGAGGTACTCATTCTTTTCCTATATGTGGATAACTTGTTATTAATAGGTTCATTGAGGATCAAAGAAGAACGCAAGATGGACCTTGTATTAGAGTTCAAGATGAAAGACTTGGGGTTAATGCACTACTCTATAAGCATGGAGGTGTGGAAAACAGATGGGGATATTTTCCTTGGATAAGGGAAATACTACATTCATATCTTGAGGAGATTCAGGATGGAAGATTGCAGAGCCATGTGTACACCCATGATAGCTAATTAGAGGAAAGTAGATACATCTAAGGAGAAGGATGTGAACCCTACATTATGTAGGAAGTTAATTGGCTCTCTTATGTATTTGGTCAACACAAGACTAGATATATATTTTGTGGTAAACTCTCTAAGTCAGTTAATGGTTGAATCAAAGAGGGTGCAACGGACAAAAACGAAGCATGTGTTGTATTATTTATGAGGTACAATCAAGTACGAGATTAGATTTAATTGAGGTGATGGTGTTAGGTTGATGGGATTTATAGATGCATACTAGGAAAGCAGTACAATGGATAGATAGAACACTTCATGGGGTTGCTTTAGCAAGTGGTCCAGAGTTGTCTCTTGGTACAACAGGAAGCAAAAATCCATGGCACTAAGTTTTGTGGAAGAAAATTATATAACAGTTAGCATGGTGACATGCAAGGCCATTTGGCTTCATAAGTTTTTAGTATCCTTGTTTGGTCAAAAGGTTGAGATGAAGGTGATACAATATGACAATCAGAGTTGCATCAAGCTATCTAAGAATTTGGTGTTTCATGACAAGTCTAAGCATACAGAAATCAAATATCATTTCATCAAGGATTGTGTACAACGTGGGACAATTCAACTACAATATATACCTATAGATCAGTAGGTAAAAAAAAATTCAACGAAATCCTTGGGGAAGGCGAGATCATATTTTTCAGAGATAAGTTGGGCGTTGAGTAAAACACCTTCCTTACTAAGAGGGAGTGTTAGTTTATGTAGCTTGGACTACTGTTATTCTTAGGAGGTGTTAATGAGGCTAGGAACATAAGTGGATTAATTATCTCCAAGCCCAGTTTATTTTTCTAAGTGAAAATGTCATAGTTAGATTACTAACTAGTTTTTGAATTATTTTCCTAAGTCTAACTTAGTGAAAATGGTTAATTAGTCACACAGGACTTCACCCAATGAACCTATAATATATCACGTGTGCTCATGCCTTACTAAACAATGCCCCAAATTTGACTACATATTGGAAATACCTCTAAAAATCACATTATTTAACCCCCTACCAATATGAACCTAATACACCTTCCCAAGTTAAAAAAAAAAAAAAAAACCCTACTTTCACTACATATTGTAGGTACCATTTTGTCATTAACATTTTTTATACCCCTTTACATTTTTTCATTAACTTTGAGTTCAATTTTTTATACCTGCCAATATATAAACCCTTTATCGTTAATACCCCCCAATGTGCTATTTCATTTTTTCCTCAACATTTATCCCTTAATATAAACACGCGTGGTATGGTATTTCTCCCCCAGTGAAGCTCATGTGATTAATCAATATTAACTGAGACAAGTCAATTCCTCTCTAGTGACATCTAGAAAAGTAACTTGATGGAGTCAATATGATCTTAGTCATTAATAGGGATTATATAATGGTTATTGATTTCTCAAGAAGAGATTACAATAATTTGATGGGAATCCTGGAGATCATAGAAAATGGGCAAGGGCACAATGACAACATGGATTGACACCAATAAAGGGTTTCAAGAATGATTGAGGAGAGATTTTCTGAATAGATTTTTCATAGTTATTTATAGTTTCTTAGAGACGAAAGGAGGTCAAATTATTTTATAAGAGGGATGATGAGATAGCTAGTGCGAGTTGACAGTTTACCAGTGCGACTTACCGAAGGACTAGTTCATGTTTCTAGTTGCCAGAGAAAATTGCCGGAGGCAGTGAAAGCAGCTTGTGTCAATTGTTGGAGGAAGTAAAACTTGCAAGATCAATTTCTCGGAGGTAGTCCAAGTTGCCAGAAAGGCTAGTGCACATTTCTAGGTGGTCAATGTAATTTTGGGAGGAAGTGTGAATAGCCAAGTGTAGGTTGATTTGATATACATATCTTCGATTTGGTCAGTTTAAGTGAATAAAATAATTTTCCAAGTTTTTCCAATTTATAGAAAGCAGTTTATGTGGTAACCTTTCATATGAAAATTATATGTCAATATTATTAGTTCCTAACATAACAAGGAGTATATAAATCATTTTTAGGTCATTTTTAGGTCAAAACAATTTACTTAAGTTTAAAAAAATTGACAAAGCTTTATAATGTTTTTTTTGTTATTAAAATGTATTTTTCAAAACTAGAAAAAAAATTATAATGTTTTTTCTTGGTTATTAATTAATTTATTTTTAACTTAAAATTGTTTTCCATATTTTTAAAATAATGATTAGTTAAAAGACATGAAATAACTAATTATTCATGCCTTAGAGTTGATGGTTTAAAAAAAATAAAATCCAAAATTTTAAAAATAAATATGGTTTTAATTTTGACAAGCTCAAAATGTGTAGATAATACCATAGATTTAAAAGGATAACTAGCCAATGACGTACAATGACAAAATTTATTACCATGGAGTTGAAATTGATTGAAATATTAAGCACTATGTTACCTTTTAATTGTATTTATTGAATGTCACTTATTTTCATCCAATAAACAAAATACAAAGATAGTGAACCAAATATTAACTTATTATATAGTGCTTAATATTTACCTTGAAATTGAAACTTGGTGCAAGCGGCAAGATTTGACCAACAATCTCCTATAATCCAAGTTGAATAGGTGCTTCCTCAACTCATCTATGTGAAATACATCCCAAATTGAATCATGGCTACGGAACGGGAATTGTTAATAACATAACCCAAGAGAATAATTTCAAAATCTAGTGGGATGAGCTACAAGTGTATGATATAAAACCCTTTATAAAATTGGGTGGGAGGAGTCGCAAGGGTGGAAGGGTAGTCCCATAACATAAAACCACCATATTCAAGAGCCTTGATATAACATGCATGCGACTCAATTATACAATAACATGCACAGGGAGGAACCTTACCTTTATTATATGCGCAGGCTCATTTTATATCATAACCCTTCTCCTTGGTGAAACTTCCTTTCTTTATTAACAAAGCTCCTTTCTCAATAATGTCTGTGACCATGACATATTCACAATTGAGGCTCATACTCATCTACACATACTCACATGAACATACTCCATGACCATATAACTTACATGCCTAAGGCATAAGACCTCGACACTTTACTCCAATTTTTTATGTGACTTGGGTCCTTGGAACCCCACATCCCAGGACTTTTGAACTGCATCCACTTGAGCCTCCCCTCAAAATCTCTAGGAGACAAAACCTAGGGAATTGGAAAATTCCCATTTCCACCCTTTGACAAACTAACATGTTTAATATAACCACATCACCCCCCCATAGGGCTTTGACAATCTTTATTTAAACTTGACACGTCCTCCCAAATTTTTGCATGTTGTCTTGGCACTTTCCAAATCACTTGGGCACCTTCCACGTAATCCCAACTCCATGACCTTCTAGAACTCCCAAGGAGACATGACAATCTTGTCATTAATTATCAGATCTTTCTTCCCTCACTTATTGTCCTTGGACCCCAGTGATTAGGAATGCAAGGATTTTTTTCTCCTTTCAAAATTTCTAGGGAAAAATAATCCAGGATGGGATTTCCTCTTCGTTAGTTACCGAACTTAATTCTAGTTAAATTCTGACCTGAGACCCCAAATGTTTGGAAATAAATCCCTTTTTTCTCTCATTGAAACTTTTGGGTAGACAAAGTATGGGATGGGAATATTTCTCATCAAGTGTTGATTTGGGCCTTCATTAAGAGATGACATATGTGATCTAAATTCATCCACTCCTTTGACCTTTTGGGGTAACTTCTGTTTCAAGATGACAATTCTTCCTTTCTTTCACTATTATCTTCTTCGTTCGATGAACTCTCATAGGATCAATTAGAACTAAGTCTCGGTCTTATGCTTTGTTCTGAAGGAAATGGATGCCATTCACAAGACTTTAACACGTGGACTCAATGCACATTCAACCACTTCTATAAAAACTCTGAAATGATCTCACGATCTTCCTAACATGGTTTCTAGATCTTCTCACTTTTGTTGTGCCCTTTGTCTAAATGAAAAAGATCTTTGATTTGACTTGTTGACCCATAATCAATATCTAAATTTACTGATTGTAAAAGGATTTTGACCCTATTTTAAATGGTTCTTGCCTCCTCTAATCACTCTCTCTTAAGCCTTGATACAATAACCCTACAACACATATGTATCATATTCAATTAATTATGATTACAAATATTCTATCACATAGTAGTAAACATAGGCTTACATATGAGTTAGCTCAGAACACTCGAAACTAAATGTCTCTTCCTTTTATAAATAAATATAAAAGTAATTTACAAAGCCTTATCTCAGCTTGATTTACATTGGATGGCTTTTTATTGGCCTTGGCCCCATTTTTCCTCGACACCCAATTCTCTCAACACTCTTTCCTTTCTCTTTCCACGCCCCCTATTTTGCCTCTTGGCTTACAATTTACAAAAGGATTATGAACCATAATCAATTCATATCCATAGAATCCTCAATAAACCCATATCTCTAGGATCCTCTAGATGCACCTATTTCTCAAGAGATCTAATTAATATTATGATTCATGTAACTCCAAATATTTGTGAATCCTCTAGATCTGATTACAATATCAATCTAAATCCTAGTACATAATATTTCTAGATTTCCTTAAAACATAGGAAATACGAATAATTTAAAAAATTACACTTAATTAAGGAGCCAACTCCCTTGGTAAATGAAATACCTCTAGGTCAAGTCAAAATGTGTTTTGACTTGAAGGTAAGATGTTCCTGCATCATATGTTGAAATGCGGCACCAAGAATATTCCAATTTAATTTGTCCTTGAATTAAATTGTGAATTAAAATCGAATTTAGTCTTAACAACTACATGGAAATAATTGATTAAGTTATTTTGACCTAATTAGTTGGAGAAATTCAAGTTAGAAGTCTTTCTTAAGTCATGCAAGGGTTATCCATTAAATTAAGGATATAAGCCTTAAATTAAGGAGATAACATTGAGTTATATTTGAGATGTAATTACTTAACTTAGTTTACTGAGTTAAGTCTAGTTAAATTAGTTCCAAAATGTTTGAGGAAATAATAGAGAGTTAACAGTCAGTTGACACATGCATGCACTCAACTAGTGTACTCCAGTTAACTGAGGATTCCATTATCAGAAACTCATGCATGTCTATTCTGAGAAAGACCCAGTTGAGATTAAAGTCGAGGACAGTGTACTATCAGTTGCATGTGTTTTATTATAAAGAAAACGCATGCATGTAGAAGGAATAATTCCTTGAGGATTGCGCAGTTCTGACAGTGTGTGAGATCAGGGGATCACCCACTGGGTAGAAGAGGCTTTCCACTTGGTTGAAGGAGAATCCTCTCAGAGGAACAATGCAAGGAAATAGGAGCTTAGAGGGCAAAGACGAAGGCTTGAGAGAAGCCATGATTGCCTGTGAGCATCTGTGAGGATTGTACTAAGAGCTGGCTAGCTGTGAGAGCTAAGGCTTTGTATAATTCCTATGTATTTCCACCTTGTATGATAATACAGATAGTGGGGTTTTTAGCTGAGGCTTTCCACAAAGTATTTTCATGTGTATTATGTGATTGATCTTTCTTCTTCTAGTTATATTGTTCAACTCAATCTTTAATCTTTCACAAATTGATAGTAGAAGTAGGTTATAGTATTTTTCTTTGATGTATATTGCATTATCAGGTTAACCTACATAGCAGATTTTCTACATGGTATCAGAGCCAAGTCTATCGGAGCTGTGAACAGTATACTGAGAAGAGAATTCGAAGTTTGATTTTTTGGGTTGCAGGTGCAAATCGAATTCATATCATACTTCAAGGTTGGCCAATGGCGTTCTATGGCTAGAGACTTGAGTATGCCTTGGAATGTAGCTTGAATTACACAACATGGAAAGATAGAATGGAGGTTGTATTAGAGGACAATGGCTTGAAGGAATTCATTGATCAAGAAATCCCAAAGCCAACTTCAACTAATGCACAACAGTTGGCTGAGTGGAAGAAGTGTGTGGCAAAGGAGAGATAGATCATCCTTGAGGGAGTTCGAGACCATATTGTCTCGAGTCTCCATGAAAAGGATACTCCATTTTCAATGTGGAATACATTGAAAGACCTCTACCAGAACAATAGAAACCAGAGGAAATTGGCACTCAAGGATAAGCTTCAAAGAATCAAGATGGAGAAGGGTGATACTATTTCCACCTATTTGAACAAGCTCACCACCTATAGAGATGAGATTGCAAGTGTGGGAATAACTATTGCCGATGAAGATATGGTGAGCCTCACTCTCCTTAGCCTTCCAAAGAGTTGGAATAGCTACCAGGACTCTGTGAATGGAAGGGAAAAACTATCAGATGGCGAAAGACTGTGGTCGGATCTGATGCAGGAGGAGATTAGGAGGGGCACATGAGATGGTTCTTCATCCAAGGATGATGATGAAGAAATTATGACCTTAGCAAGTAAGGCAAGGAAAGGGAAGGGGGAGGCTTCCCATTCCAAATTGAATTCTTCTCATGGAGGAAAGAAGGGTGACAAGTCTAAAGTTAGATGCTTTAATTGTCACGAGATGGGACATTATGTGAATAATTTCCAATCAAAGAAGTCTAAGAAGGGGTCCTCGGAAGGTGAGGCATTAGCCTCTCAGTTCGAAATGGACTTTACCCTCATCCCATGCATGGTGTCATTGATGATGGGTTGTGTTTGGTATCTTGACAGTGGAGCCTCATTCCACATGACCGGTGATAAAATTTTATTCAATACCTTGGAGGAGAAAGACCTCAAGATGCGCGTAGATATGGGTGATGATGGAAAGTATAGTATTTTAGGAGTGGGCACAGTGGCTTTTCAGAGGGAGCATGGAGCTCCTATTACCTTGACAGATGTGAAGTATGTGCCTGGACTGAAGAAGAACTTGGTATCAGTCGCGATGTTGGAGGACAAAGGCTATGATGTTGTCTTCAGTAAAGGAAAGGTGTTCCTAAGAGACATAGCCACAGGTCAGACCAAGAGGATAGGGATTTGGGTGAATAATCTCTATAAACTAGAGGTAGACGATTATGCAGCATTGAGTACGAAAGCAGAATTGGTGCAAATCCAAGTCAATGGCGAGTTGTGGCACAGGCAGTTGGGCCATTTTCATCGTGAGGCTTTGAAGATGATGCAGTAGATATCTACAGGACTTCTCAAAGGTAAACTTGAGCAAGTTGACACATGCAAAGGTTGTACATTGGGAAAGTACACTAAGTCTTCCTTTCATGACCGATACAGTTAAGCGAAGGCTATCTTAGAGCGAGTTCATACTGATGTGTGTGGACCATTCTCGATGGCATCCACAACAAAGAAAAGGTATTATTTGATTTTCATTGATGACTATTCTTGTAAATGTTGGATTTATTTCATGCAGAATAATGACCAAATGTTCACAAAGTTTTGTGAATTCAAAGCTTCGGTCAAGAAAGAGTCATGGAAGAAGTTCAAGGCCTTGAGAAGAGACAACAATGGAGAATATGTCTCTCAAGAGTTTAAGGACTAATGTACAGTAGAAGAAACTAAAAGAGAGCTGACGGTACCTCATAACCCACAGCAAAATGGGGTGGCTGAGAGGAAGAACAGAACTATTGTAGGGGTAGAATGGGAAATGCTGCATGACCAAGGCCTACCACTTCACTTGTTGACTAAGGCATGCAACATAGTGGTCTATTTGCAGAATATAAGCCTGCATCGCATACTTGGGATGAAGACACTAGAGGAAGCTTTCCCTGGTAAGACTCCAGATTTGTATCACTTCAGGATCTTTGGCTCATCGGTATATTGCCATGTGACAAAGGATGCACGGAAGAAGCTTAAGCCAACAGCAAAGTTGGGGATACTTGTGAGGTACATTGATACAACTCACAACTATCAAGTGTACTTGCCTACGAGTCAGAGGACAGTGGTTGGCAGAGATCTCAAATTTGATGAGTAGAAGGCCATGCAATTTTCCCTTGAGAGAGAGCTCCAACTACATGCTATGGAGGAATTGTTGGTTCCTAAGGAGGAGGAGCCTTAGACTGATGTGGAGCAGCCACATGCAGAGGTTCCAGGAGTGGAGACATCCACTCAAGAAGAGTCTTCTAGAGATGGACGAAATCACACAAGAGAAGTTGACAAATTGTTGAAGGATGTGAGAGAAAATGTGGGAGCACCACTTTCTAAGCGCAGACAGAGGAAGTCACCTGAGAGGTACATAGGATACATGGCCCCTGTTGGAATGTGTTGAGACTGAGCCATCTTCCTTTGAGGAAGCGGTGCAGCAGTCGATGTGGGTTGATGCTACGATGGAGGAGTATGACTCCATAGTTCGTAACACTATTTGGGATGTGGTTACGAGACCGGAGAACAAGTTAGTTGTGAGTTCCCGTTTGCTTTACAAGGTAAAGAAAGCTATTGATGATGGGAGGATCATGTTGCTGCAGTATATTTCGACAGAGGAGCAAGACGCTGACATTTTGACAAAGGCATTGTCAAAGTGTAAATTCAAGTTCCATAGAGACATGATCGGGGTGGCAGATAATCCCTTTCATCTTGAGAGGGAGTGTTGAAATGTGGCAACAAGAATATTCCAATTTAATTTTCCTTGAATTAAATTGTGAATTAAAATCAAATTTAATCTTAACAACTACTTGGAAATAATTAATTAAGTTATTTTGACTTAATTAGTTGGAGAAATTCAAGTTAGAAGTCTTTCTTAAGTCATGCAAGAGTTATCCCTTAAATTAAGGAGATAAGCCTTAAATTAAGGAGATAAGATTGAGTTATATTTGAGTTGTAATTAGTTAACTCAATTTACTTAGTTAAGTCCAGTTAAATTAGTTCCAAACTGTTTGAGGAACTAATAGAGAGTTAACAGTCAGTTGATGCATGCATGCACTCAAATAGTGTACTCCAGTTAACTGAAGATTCCCTCATCAAAAACTCATGCATGTCTATTATGAGAAAGACCCAGTTGAGATTAAAGTCAAGGACATTGTACTATCAGTTGCATGTGTTTTCTTATAAATAAAATTCATGCATGCAGAAGGAATAATTCCTTGAGGATTGCGCAGTTCTAACAGTGTGTGAGATTAGGTGATCATCCATTGGGTAGAAGAGGTTTTCCACTTGGTTGAAGGAGAATCATCCCAAAGGAACAACACAAGGAAATAGGATCTTGGAGGGCATAGAGGAAAGCTTGAGAGAAGCCACGATTGCCTGTGAGCATCTGTGAGGATTGTACTAAGAGTTGGCTAGCTATGAGAGCTAAGGCTTTTTATAATTCCTATGTATTTCCACCTTGTATGATAATACAATAGTGGGATTTTTAGCTGAGGCTTTCCCCAAAGTACTTTCATGTGTATTGTGCGATTGATATTTCTTCTTCTGGTTATATTGTTTAGCTCGATCTTTAAGCTTCCACAAATTGATAGTAGAAGTAGGTTATAGTATTTTGCTTATCAGGTTAACCTACATAGCAGATTTTCTACATCATATTCCCAAGGAAAAAAATATTCATGATCTCCTAATCATGAGTTTCTTGGTTAAGTCTTCCTAGATCCCAAACTTTAGTTTGTAGATTCTTATCTTCTATGTTATCTTGTTGTTTCTTTATTTTCTATACTTCTTTAAGATTCCACACTTTTTGTTGTTATTTTCCATTTACTTTTTTGATGTGAAATATTTCAATCAAGTGCATTTATTTGTAGGTTGTCCTCCTTTGCTTGATGCATCTTTTCATGGATGTATTCATCATCAACATCCACAATCCATCAATTTATTCCTTGAGCTATATTATTGGTTGAACTTCACTATTGTTACTATCCACAGGCTGCTACATATCCTCCTTTGTCATAAGAGATAAGGCTCTCACCAATTTGTTGATCACACTTTGTAGTCTTCTCCTTATTATTATTTAACACAATTTATTCTTCTTCTAGGTTCGTTTTCACATGTTGAATATGCAGTCTTCGGCTTTTTATCCTTTCTTCCAAGAAATTAAATTATTCATACAATTCAATAAAATCATCTTGAATTTTCCTTGTGTCCATGCAATATTCCTCATTTGGATCTTCTACCAGCCACTCCTCTAACAATTCCATTTTGTTTTCATCTATGCTTTCTTCCTCTGGCATGAGACATTAAATTAGTACTAAAATACCTTTGAGCATGTCTTCATGAAGAAACTCTTCATCTTATACACTTGCATAATCTCCATGAGATTATGTTGCTCCGTCCTCCTCCATCTATTAATTTTCCACTATTTTGTGTTGTTACAATCACTTTGGACCAATTCTTAACTTAAATTAGCAATCAAATCAATATTATAATAATAAATAGAAATTGTAGATAGAACAATAAATACAATTTATAGTAGAAGATAATGAAGCTCAATAAAAAATGACACCATAATTGGTAAAAGACCAGGGAAAAACCCCACAAGGGGGAAAGCCCTTTCAAATTCTTCTTCTTATTATATTTTCATAAAGTGTTCATCAAAGAGAGTACAATGGTTCAATTCACCATCAAGAGTCAAATTTAATCCTTTGACTATCCAACAAAACCAACCAAATAATATCTAAGAGATGAGCCCAATAAAGAAATATGATCAAAGTAAAAATATCCAAAATAGATCCAAGCCTACAATCAATGGTCAAAAATATATTAGGTCACAACTGCAAGGACCTAGTAATCATCAGTGTAGTTGTATCCCTCTAGCCGTAGGGATAACCCTATTACGCAAGAAATGGTAGCTGAATTTTCTTTGATCCAACCCTATGGATCCAAATCAAATTCTTCTTCTCGCACGTGTGAGATCGGACCCTACAATACCAATTGAAACATATGTCTCATCGTAAATATCTCATCATCATCAAGTCAAATGTAGTCACTAATTGTCTTTGATCATCTCTGTTGAACACTCTTGAATCAAAAAGAAGAATAATTTGACATAATAGGGGAGCTAAATCTACCACCCTCTATCAATAGGTAAGATATACTTTCCGCAAGTACAAGGATCACAGTTTGGCCTATTGACGTGGGACAATAGGCAAGATCTACTCAAGGACCACACTCTATCCTATCATCTAGTGAAAATAGGTGAGATTGACTTGAGGATCACACTTTATCCTAATGTTCATTGATCCTCCATGAAGACCCTTACCAATCAAGTGGTAGAACACGTGCATCCAAGACTTGAGCAAGATTGAATTACCACATGGATAAGGATACATTCTCTATCTCAAGTCACCTCAATTCATTAGCCAGCTGGGGACGCCCAATCCCAATAAGCCTAGCTTGTGGGTGGGATGTGGACTAGGGTATAATTTGTCAAAGTGATAATAAAAAAAATTGACCTACCACGGGGGTAATGATACACACCCTATTTTATTTTCCATAGGTTCCTCAACTCTAGAGCCCTTATTGTTACATTTCCACCCTGGGAGCTCAACAGGGGGGAAGAGCATGCTCGACATTCTCAGTCAATAGGGACCCTTACCTAGGAGGGTCACATCCATCAGTCCAAGTCTCTCTTTGGAAACCAAGAACTTCCCTTTTGGAAAAGCCTTAGTGAATATATTTGCTTCCTGCTTATAATCAAAATATGATGGAGCATCATTACTCCTCTTTGCACCATGTCTCATATACAATGATACCTTATCTTAATATGCTTGGACTTATCCTAAAATATGAGATTCTCTGCCAATTGGATCACACTCTTATTGTCATAGTATATCACGATTGTATCAAGGACCTTCTCAAGCAACTCTCCAAAGAGATTTCTCAACCAAATTGCCTCACAGCTAGCCATGTTAGCAACAATGTAATCTGCATTAGATATACCTAAAGCTATAGAATTTTATTTCCTACTCATCCGAAGTTATGAAACCAGCTCACAAAAAGATATAAAATATAGATCAATGACTTCAAAATCAACCTCTTTGAGGGGGAAACCTCCTTTACATTACATAAATGAAAAATTCTTGGTTGATACAAATTGTTAGCATCCTATAATAATAGGATTTATAATTTTGAATTGGCTACGGTTAGTCTTGTAATATTGTACATACTTTTCTTTCTACAAAATGTTTTCCATACTAAAAAAAAAAAAAATGTAAAGAGGCTATGTCTTAAAAGAATAATCAAAGGAAAAAAAGAAAGAGAAAAAGATCAAAAAAAGTGAAAAATATGAACCCCAAAAAAGAAATAAAACAGATCATGAAAGTGTGCAAATTCAAATGCCACTACTTTTTACTTTACTATGAAAAATAAGGTTGTGTGCAGCTTGTTAGAAATGCCACAATCCATGATGGTCAAGCAACTTAATCTTGACTCATTCATGCTTTAAATTTTATGTTGATAGATAGAGAATAAAGATCTAGCCAAACTATTTAACCTTGGCAGATCAGTAGTTAGGTAGAGAATAAAAATGTGCTCATTAGCTTAATATGAGCCATTGGAAGTTATAAGGTTAGAATTAGAAGGAAATAAAGGGTTTGCAAGATCAAATACACCCAATAAAGTGAAGAAAAAATGTTAGGATAAATAAATGGTAGGTAGAAGAAAGGTAGCAAATGTACAAGTTTGCATAGTTAAAAGCACATTTATCATGCTTAATCCTATGTTTCATGTGTAGGAGCATTTATGAGAGTGAAAAGATATTCAAAAGCTTGTTTGATTAATTTCCCCTCATTTTGTTTCACTGCCACATACTTACTTGCTAATTTCCCCATTATCCCCTCATTCCTTATAAAATACCCTTTCACCCCTCATTCTGGCTCTTACACCATGGTTTCACATAGTCCCCTAGGAATTACCATGCAAAAATCATCCCACTACCCAAAATCCTTTTTCCCTAGTGTGAAATCCATTCCCCATTACAAATATTACCATCCCCCCTTATTAATTTCCCTATTTCCCTTCAAAACCCATAAAACCCCCTTATCCTAAGTTTTATCCCCCTGCATAAGTTAACTAACTCCACACTTCATATTTCCTCGATAAACCCTTTAACCCACCAACCCTTGGTGCAGTTAAAAAACCCCGCAATAGTAACCCATGGTCCCACTCCATTAAACCTGCTGCTTATATTTTTAAATCCCTACCTTAGTTATTAATTAATTACAATTATTTGTAATTAAATCCCGGGCCCTACAAATCCTTGTCCTGATTCCCTCCGTCCATCTTAACCATGCGACTGTCATCTGATCTCCCACCTCTGATCCAACGGTGTGCATACATATGGTGCACATTCACCGTACGACAGATAGAATCCCAAGAGCACATGAGATTCATGTTTTTTCCTAGGCATTGTTATGCTATGTGGTAGCCCCAGGCTAGATCACATGCTCACGAAAAATACCGCTTGCTCTCCAAAAGTGGTGTGATGGCTCAGAAAACCACCTCCCCACCAAAGTCGAAAACCGTCCACTATTCATTCATATTTTTCGCGACAAAAAGCGACCATTACTCATTAAAAGGTTGGAAAGGCCCAATTCACTCTTTTTGTTAGGTAAACTTGACTCAGGATAGAGTCAAAAGTTGACGAGGTTAAATAGTGATGGTTTTGGGGCACATGGTATTGTACACCCATGGTATTCTGCCCGTGGTATTATATGTAATGGAGCCTATAAAAGGCTAGAAGGACTTCATTGTAAAGCATGGCCTGGAGGTGAGCGGTGAAGGCTCACTTGGCCGGATTGGCCAGGGTTTTGGCCAAGGATAATGAAATTTCATTATGATTGGGTTTTTCCCCAGATTTGGGGTTTTCCCGGATAAACATGTGTATTTATGTGTTTAGGGTTATTGCTGGTTAATTTTATATTTATTCCTCTCGGTAATTAATTTATGTTCTTGGGTAAATTTCTTAACACTTTTCGCTCATTTTCACTTTAAACTATTGCTCGAGCCATTCTATGACACCCTGAACCTCTGTGACCAAAATTGACCATCACCTGTCACCTCAAGAAGCTCCAGACACCCAATTTAAGTAGCCAGTTCACAATTGAAGCCGCCATACCCTCAGCACTCACCATTGAACTCATTTTGCAGCCCATGCCACCAAATTCTAGGTATTCTTGGGAAAACCATAATGACTTTTTAATTTGAAGACGTATAGTCCAATTGAAAGATTAATTAATTGAAATTAATTAATATTTGCCTAAATTGAAGAGTAATTCACTTGAATACCAAAAGCCCTTCTTTTGAAAACTGTAAATACCCTCTCACTATACCAGATCTTCCAAACCTTACTTTTGCAGCAATTACAGGCCTAATTCATACCTCTACTCCTAAATATGGCTTCCTAGACCTCTCTAGACATGAGACCTCTGTCAACCCCTCACTTGGACATCAACCACCTGGCATTAGCAGACATGGATTTTCAAATAAAAAATACTCCTTCACCAGCTTACCTCCTAAAGCTCCACTACTGGAGTAAGGATAAATTCCTAAATCAAAACGATGTCATCAACCTTTGGGAATCCAATTTACCCAAGTATTTATTCCTAGAAGTGCACCCATTCCCTGATATCATACATTTCTGTCATGCCTGCTATATTACTAGCCAAAGAGCTATTGTTTCCCCTAACCAGCGGTTGTTATTCACCATCACTGCAGAGCCTATTAACGACATGCTACAAGTCCAACCAAGCCCTAATGAGACCTCACTGTCTATTGGTGACTTGCTAGACCTATATGTCAAATTAGACCTGGCTAAAATAGCACAAATTTTCCAGACCTTCATCATAGAAGACCGGCATACTCCCACAGATATTCCACCTTATGCTGCCACCATTTTTTCAGAGAGGCAGATAGATAATTACCATGCCCTCTTGCATCCTAGGATATATCTCAGATGAGCATGTGGATGAGGTTATCCTAGACTTTCTCTCCATCGTCAGCCCAAGAAAGCCTCCTGTTTTCATGTATAGCAATGCTCAGTTCATTGTAGATAGGATGCGTGAACAGTTCACAAGACTCCCAACTGAGAGAGTTTTCAAGTACTCTTTAGTATTATTTCATATGTTTTTGTATTATCAATTAGATAAATTCCCTGTCAGCATCCAAAAGTTGGATACCAAGGGAAACAAGAGGTCAGTTATTTATTGGACACCTTTGATCCAGAAATACTCCACTACATTCACCTATTGGGACTTCATCGATTCATTTGTCCATCCAGTCATGAACATGCTGACCAATACCCCTCAGCCTAGAATTAACCAAGAAATCAAAAGGGTGTTATAGTTTGCCAAGAACAGTAAGGTGGGAGACTAGTATCTGTACCAAAACCACACAGAAATTAGAGTTTATGGATGCCAACTTGCCCCTTATAAACTGCCCAAATACCCCCCTATGAAGATATTTGCACTCGAATATTTTAGGAATATCATCAATTTAGATGAAGTAAACTTCCTAGTAGCTAGGAAGAAGACCCAATTTAAAATGAAAAACCCATTGGGCCCCTTCATATGTAATAACAAAGAAGTTGGACCTGAGGCTGACAAGATATTGTAGGACATGAAATTCAGGAACAACCTTATGTGGCAGTATGACCCTTATGGGATCATAAATAAGTTGAGAATCAAAGTCCAATAGGGACCTTTCCACCATCCTAGACCTGATATTGAGAGATTTTCCAACCAATCATAATGGTTGGAGAATACATTAATTAACATGGATAGCACGGTAGTGGATGTAGAAAATACATTGTTTGATGTTGAGAAGCAAATTGATCAAAGTTCTTTCCTATAGGTTCTAGAACTAGGGGAACCAATGAATAATACTCTTGTTTTACAAACCCCAGAAAATGTAGAGAGAAATCCAAAGAGAAACAGGGAGGAGGGTTCCATTCTGCCATTGAGACCGCAGATGAGCATTTTAAGCTCAGAAAAAGGCCAAAGCTAAATCCTGTGAATGAACAGGAAGAAAACATTGAATCAGTGGAAATCATTGACACTGAAACACTAGGCGAAAGAAGCAAAGGCACAACTACTTCAGGTGAAACACAACAGTCATCAACCTCTAACACCCTACTGATTGAGAGAAATCTTAGTGTTGAGGTTTCTTCCTTTACCGAGCCAGCTGATAAGGAGAAAGATATTAAGGATAGGTACAAGGAGATTAAGATGAGAAATGAGAAGTTGAAGGATGAAACGTATGCCCAATACTTCAAACACACACCAGCCAATCAGAGTAGATTGATGTCATCTTTTGACATCAAAGCAGGCAAAATGTAGGTGTCCTTTATGTAGCCTATTGTTCGGTAGCCAAAAACATTTGTTGATTACAGAAAAAGTGATTTTGAGATGTGGCCAAGGATGTTCATCCCATTGACCAAATAAAATTTCACAAACAGGTTGGAAATATGATATACTCCACCCTAATAGGAAAGGCCATGGTTGCGCACAGGCTGTAGGGTTCACTAGACAACATTACAACCCAATATAAATTGGAAAAGGCCTCATCACAAGCCAAGGACAACAGGATCAAGTCATTGGAGGACTTGATAATTGAGTTGGGCCATGATCCAAGTGACACCAAAGCTGCTGAAAAGTTGATCAAGAAGAAGAATGAGGATATAGCAGCTCTCAAGAAACAATTAAAGCTGCCTCATTCAGAACACCCACAAACGAAAGAGGTCCTGGAGAGCCAAACAAATCATGAGGAGATGATGGACCTAGTGCTTCAATTCAATGATCAGCTGAAGAAAATGGAAAAGGAATTAGATAGCTTGATACAGGTAAAATAAGCTAGTCTGGAGACTACCCCTGCCACTATTATCCCAACAATAAATATTGCAGTACCTTCCACTTTCGCAGCATCCTTAGCTCCTACAGCTCCAATGGCTACAATACTGCCAGCTTCTACATCATCTACATCAACAACAGGGTCTACAGCAACAAGGTCAACCAGTGATGAGGCAAGCAGATTGGTTAGGGCAATGGAAGACATGCCCATTCAGACCACTAAAATGAACAAGCTCAAGGAGAAGGTGACCAATCTAGAGACTGATTACAAGCTTGTCCATATTATGCACAAGGAAGAAGTGCAGAAATCCCCCAGGATAAATGAAAGAATAAAAAGCCTGGAGAAGGAACTGACATTGAAGGAACCCCTCAGTCAGGCTAAGGAACAATTATGGGCCAATACTATTGACTCTGTCAATGATATTTGGCCATCCATATAAGTAATTTTTTAGCAGACTGACTTAAAAAAATAGGCTACAAAAGCCATACAGAGAGTAAAACAAGAATTGGGAGACACGCTAGAGGAAGTTGCAAGGATCATTCACTTCCTCAACTCCAAAAATAAGTATGAATTGTAGGAATTAGAGATACCTGACAGAACAGATATAATTTTGGAAGTGAAAAGGGTCCTCACGAAGAGGAATTTAATGTTAAACCTTGAAGATAAGTGCCAAACCATGCAATTGGCCATTGATAGATTCATGGTTAAATTTGAAATTTTGAGGAAAAACGGTTTACCAAATCCCTTGGTAATAAACGATAAGTTAATTCCACAAGAGGACTCCAATAGAAAAATAAGAGAAGTAACCAGAGATCAAGTGAATACTTCATCCATCAAGGGGATACCTACTGGCAAGGTCTTATACCAAACTTTTGAGATTTTTTTTTACCTCTAGCATGAGGTAAAACACCTTTTTGTGAATAAGCCTAATTTTACCAAGTATACAAAGGAAGATGAGATTTATAGATGATGAATATCCAATTACCAGATGTCGAAACATGGGAGAAATTAAATGACTTGTTGTAGAAATACACAATCAAAAGATAAAAATGTACAGTAAGAGTAAAAAGGCATAGTAAAAGGATAATGATAGGTCAGCTAGGTCAAAGTGTATCAGGTGAAAGTGTATCAGTTGAAAGGTCAGAGTAAATAGAACATCTAGCATGAACACCAAATAGCAAAGCAGAGAATAAAAGGAAAAATATCAAAGATTAAAGACATCACAACCTAATAAATAGGGATATCAAACAACAGTTCAATAACTGTCTCTATCTTCTTGCATGAAGATATTTCTTTCTCCTAAATTAGTTCCCAAGACAATTTAGGATATTTTGTAAATTATTTTTGTATAAATACTTCATAATTTGAAGTATTGAGTGTGGATTGCTATACAATTGTAAAGTTATTTTGATCATAAACCTAAGGGTTACTATACCACTTTT
The DNA here is from genome assembly GCA_000404065.3 of Pinus taeda. NCBI lineage: Eukaryota > Viridiplantae > Streptophyta > Pinopsida > Pinales > Pinaceae > Pinus > Pinus taeda. The sequence goes on along the minus strand of APFE031726367.1, from coordinate 74,387 downwards.
TCAAATCAGCAGACTGGACCAAGTAATAAAGAGATTGCATTACAAGATTCATGTGTTGAGCTATTACAGTGAAGTATTTTCTTTGTCAATTTATTATTTTCTTATTTTTTTCACAAACTTAAATGTTATCTAAAGTTGAATGAATTAACTGGAAGTTTATCTCAGAATTTGTTTAAGTACACTCTGTTTTCAACAGTTAGTCATTTACATGTTTTCTTCTGATATTCAGATCTGAGAATCCTCAATTGCTCTCCCATCCTAGTTCACCTCTTTCACTTTCTTCATAATCTGGCCTAAGGAACCCTTAATTACTCTTTGGATCCGATTGAAAACCACTTCACCATCCAACCTTGAGATTTGAAGTAACTCTATTATCATGCCCTGTAGACACTACTTTTTGAACTTGATCCAGTCATGTTTGCCTGACATTTGACCCCATAGCCCAATGGTAAAAGACACCCGTCTTTTCATCTAAGTGATCCCACCACCAAATCTAAATCAAAACCCAAGAACAATCATAACTAGACTAAAATCAAATAACTAAACAAAGTTAAATAAAAAAGAGAGAGCCCTCTTTAAGAATTAGGAAGGCTAGATCCTAATCTCCAAAGTTGGTTTGTGGTTACCGCTAATCATTTCTTTCTCAAACGCTAGAGAAATATTGAAGTGATAACATATTGGGAACGATACTGGGGACTTCGATCCTTAGTGTAATAAAACTTTAAGGAAACCTTAAATTTTATCTTGTGCCCCTTAAGGTCATTTTAAGAGTGTTGCTAAAAAGCTTCATAAAAACAATTAAAAGGTTAAAATTCTGGCTCCCAAGAAGACTCACTATACTAGGGCAAATCCAAATCCAAACACTACTACCATAGTTGATGACCCAAACAGGATTTTAAGAAAACGAAAAAAGGTATAAACTCAAGTAAGTAATAGCCAGTTAGTAAAAGAAAATTCACTCCCTGAGGAATTATCAACATTAGAGGAAATTCCATTTGATTTGTCATTTGACCTCTCATTGTTTAGAACTAAATCAGAGAATGCAATTCATGAAATTGTGTTAGACCCTAATTTTATTCAATTCATTGAGTTAAAAAAGGAGCCTATACATCCATATTTAGATAAATTTGTGTTGGATACTTTTGAAAAGTTATAAGTTTTAACCTCCACATTGATAATCCATATAGATGATGCTTACCTTCAATAATCAGTTGAACTAGCTACCCTCACTGCTGTTGCCTCTGAAATTTCTACACAATCTTCAAATATTGTAAATATACCTTCATTTACTACTACTGTTAGGTCCCTATACTACTAGTGTAACCCTTTAATGTTATTAGTACAACCCCCTTATTATATTGTTGTGCCCATGTAGTCCCCATATTGTTATTATTGTGCCCCATAGAAGCCCACTATTGTTATTATTGTACCCTTACATTATTATTGTTATGTCGGCTCTGATTATATTATGACTCCTTAGACTCTTACATATAGAAAGGAGGTCTTGTCATTTGTATCATCAAAGAATAGTTCATTTGTGTAATGTAAAGGAGGTTCCCCCCTTGAAGAGGCTTATTTCTAAGGCGTTCATATATCTTTTCTATCTTTTTGTGAGCTGGTTTCATAACATTTGGTATCAGAGCTTTGGATTCTAGGTTTCGCTACTCCAAACAGGTCATTGTGGAATTTGCGCTATAACTTTTTTCTGCGACATTTCAGATGCTAAAACAAAAACCCATTTGGGTTGAAATTGTTCTGAACCTCGGGTCTAAATTTCAGAGCTTTTTGCTCTATATTTGTGGAGATATGATCTGAGGACTTTGGCCATTTTGTAGACTCCCGAATTACATTACAAACAGGTGACCTGGGGAAAATAATCATAACTTTTGTTTTGAGCATCAGATTGAAGTTTCATAAGTTATAGAAAGAGGATGAACTGTAGTTTCCTGTTAATATTTTTCAGATTTGAAGGTCAAAATAGTGACACGTGGCACGTCATACAAGTTCGCTCTATTGAAACATTATATAATCAGGTCGCCTTAGGAGATTGGGCATAACTCTTTCTTGGAGAATCAAATTCTAATCAGACTTGTGAGATTAGAAAGAGGACTCGGAGGGCTACTGCAGGAGACAATTTCAGAACTTTGAGATCTGAAAGTACAGAGTTACAGTGATTTCAAGATCGAGCTCCTGAAATCAAGAAAATGTGATATGAGGAAGCTTGATGGAAAGGATCTAGTAAATTTAATACTACAGATGGAGCAATATTTTGATCTACATGGTGTACCATTGTTACAAAAGGTATGTATTGCATCTTCATATTTA
>APFE031726367.1:0-72042 GCA_000404065.3 Pinus taeda | reverse complement strand
GATCAATTTTTATGGTATAAAGGGATTTGTTCTCGTAAACAACTTGTTACGTGGTCAATTTTCACGGAGGAAATGATAGCACATTATGAGGATACAAAGAGCAACACATTCTTTAGAGAAACACCACAACAATTGGAAGAAAAAAGAGAAAAAGAGCTTTGTTACAAAGTGGAAAGAAAAAGTATGGCAACAAGGAAGCCTACCCATCACAACTATAAATATGGAAGTGTTGTTTCTCCTAGCCTTCCACAACCTACGAGGGTTACACCACAACAATTGGAAGGAAAAAGAGAAAAAGGACTTTGTTACAATTGTGATAGCAAATACACTAAAGATCATAAGTGTGCTGAGAAGAAATTATTTTACATTGATTGTGGAGAGGAGGAAGAAAAGGATCCAGAAACTTCAAAAGAAGAGTATATACACCAGGAACCAACCCCAGAGAAATAATAAATGAATCCAACCATATCTTGTAAAGCATTGGAAAGAATTACCACACCTCAAACTCTCAAGATAGAAGGACATATCAAGAAGAAAAAGGTTCAAGGAGTGAAAGATCACATCGAGAAAGAAGAAATGAATTCAACCATATCCTACAGTAATGCATTGGATGGAATTACCACTCCTCAAACTATCAAGATAGAAGGACATATCAAGAAGAAAAATGTTCAAGAATTGAAAGATCACATCTAGTCTCAAGAAATCAATTCTACCATATCTTGTAATGCATTGGAATAAATTACCACTCCTCAAACTATCAAGATAGAAGGACATATCAAGAAGAAAAAAGTAATAGTGTTGATTGATTCAGTAAGTACCCATAATTTTATTCATTGTAAGATAGCCAAGGAATTGAATTGCTTCCTATATCTAGCACTGGAGTGTCAAGTGATGGTTGCAAGTGGAGGAACCATAAAGTGCTCTAGAAAGTGCCATAATATCAAGCTATCCATGGGAGAATATGTATTGAATAGCCCAATGCTTTCCATTGAAATGGTTGGTGCTAATGTTTTACTAGGAGTCCAATGGCTACAATCTTTGTGTACAATAGCTTTTAACTTTCAAGAACTTTTCTTGAAATCCTCTTGGGAAGGAAAGGAAGTTGAATTGAGGAGTATCGAAGGAAAACCTAGAAAGATAATAAACTCTAACAGTGTGACAAAGATTCTAAATAAAGAACAACGGGGTGTAATTACACAATTATGTTCACTAGAGGATCCCACATCGAAATCATGTATATCTCCATATCTCCAAAATGTTTTGGACAATCATTCCAAGGTATTTGGGACTCCCAAAGGCCTCCCACCTATTCGTGATCATGATCATGCTATTCATTTGATTCCAGAAGTGTTCCTCCAAACATCAGGCCTTACATATATCCATATGCCCAAAGGAGTGGGAACTCATTCAAAAGTCACAAAAGATCCCAATTCAAATAGTATTGCGAGAACATGACAAGGAAGGAAAAATCATATTGGAACTTGAAGCAGTCACAGAACCGAGAAACAAAATAGATCAATTTCAAAGTATCTCATCAAGTGGAAGAACTTACCCACTAAAGATTCTACATGGGAGGACAAGAATTTATACAGAATCATCAAGAACTACTCAAGCATTGAGGACAACACTTTTTGAAGGAGAGGGGTATGTTAGGTCCCTATACTACTAGTGTAACCCTTTATTGTTATTAGTACAACCCCCTTATTATATTGTTGTGCCCATGTAGTCCCCATATTGTTATTACTGTGCCCCATAGAATCCCACTATTGTTATTATTGTGCCCTTACATTATTATTGTTATGTCGGCTCTTATTATATTATGACCCGTTAGACTCCTATATATAGAAAGGAGGTCTTGTCATTTTTATCATCCAAGAATTTTTCATTTGTGTAATGTAAAGGACGTTTCCCCCTCGAAGAGGCTTATTTCTAAGGCGTTCATATATATTTTCTATCTTTTTGTGAGCTGGTTTCATAACAACCACCTCACTAATTTTATCCACCACAGTCCATTCCCCTAAACCAGTCACTCATCAACATCCTATCCATCCAAACTCCTCATCCTCATCTAGTTCATCTCCATCTATTTCAAGCCCTACCTAAAGTACCAACACTTTACCCCCTAGTCAAGCCAAAATCTCAGCCATGGTGAATAGATATGCACCTTTGGTGTTACCAGCACAACTCCATGGCATACCCTAATATTATCAAAGCAAAATCTTTTTGTTTGATTCTACTGGTTAGTATAATGCCCAACAGCGTGTGAACAAAATGACTGACTATTTTGAGTTGCATGAGATTGATGAGTCTCATGTCCAAATGAGCTTGTTTTCCTAAACATTAATTGGGGATGTTAAGAAATGGTTCAGAGCTTTACCTGCTAATCATATTGTAGGCTTAGCTTCTTTTCATAGATTTTTTATTGATAGATGGGAGAGAAAGAAAAATCCTCTAAAAATACTTTCTGAATATGATAACATTAGAAGAGATCTTAATGAGTCAGTTCAGGATTATTGTACTAGGTTCAATAGCATCTACAATGCAATCCCTGCTAATATTAAGCCTCCAACAGACCTAGCATTAATCAAATTCCCTAATGGTTTTGACACTAATATGTCATATTAGTTAAGGGAAAGAAATCCTGAAACATTGGAGCAAATGCTAAGTAATGTTGTTAGTGTAGAAGCCAATCTATTAGCTAAGAAAGAATGAGAAATGAAAAGAGAGTTGTCATTAAAGAGGAAACTTCCACCTCTGATGGTAAAATAGATAGTTTAGAAAAGAGTGTAGAAATACTAATGGATAGATTAGAAAACATGGAAAAAAAAACTCAGTGGGAGAATCAACAACCACCCCAATAAGAAACCCCAACTTCAGGAAGAATCCTAACACTGGAAAGAATGCAATACCATATTAGCAAATTAGACCACCCTTCCAAGCAAACTATGCTTAAGGTTCACAAAACCATGAAGGAGAGGATGACACCCAGATAAACTTATTAGGAATCAAAAATGAAGATGTTGTTTTTCTTACTCAAGAAGAACAGGTATTGTACATGTTGCAACAATTGTAATTAGAATCTAGGGAGTCCTTCGACTTTAAACAAGGCTATGAATTTGCCGTATATGAGGTTCACAAACAGTATAGCCTACGAAGTAAAAAAGAGCAATGAAACTCCCACTAAGAGATAGATCCAAACCCAAACTAAAAAGATAACAGAAGCTCCTGTAACCAAAGTCCTACAAATCCTCCCCAGGGGAACTTAGGAGACTTCTAGCCCAAAAATTGTAGATATAACTTCATCTGAAACTCAAACTGAAACTGTTACTCAAAACATTCCAAATAAGAGAATTCAAAACAAAACTGTTGAAACACAGACCGAAGTGCCTAATACTGAAAAAGAAGATAAAAACACACAGACCACATTCGCTAAGGAAGATCTCAACCAATCAAGCAAAACTCAATTGCCTTTCAACATTAAAACTAAGATAGCAAAATTGAAAATATCAGTCCATTTGATTGAGCTAGTGAAAAATGAATCATGTAGATCATATATCACTCAAACATTGAATATAGGTGAAGGGGAGGATGCTGTCAATTTGAATGATGATCAACCTGAGTTATTGTTTGGCCCTGAAGTAAATCGCACCCATCAGCAAGGGGGTATCCCTCCTTTCTACATTAGTTTGAACATTCATGACAAAATATTACATAATGATATCTAGACTCAGGGGCATCCCATAACTTAATTCCAAAGGTAATCATGGAGAGACTAAACTTAGATATCACTAGACCATATAAGGACCTATTTTCCTTTGACTCTAGCCAAGTTAAATGCCTCGGCCTGATCAAGGATTTGTGTGTGACTCTAGTCTAGTGCCCAGCAAAGAGTATTGTGATGGACATAGTAGTTGCTAACATCCCACCCAAATATGGAATGTTGTTATCTCGCTCATGGGGAGAAAAATTGCATGGATCTTTACAATTAGATATGTCATATGTCACCATCTTTGTTTTTTGTCAACAAAGAAAACTTTATAGAGAGACCTTGATGAAATAAATGGTGAGTAGTGCAGAAAAACCACAGAATTTCCCTATATATTCCATGCACTCTTATATGGACTCTTTCATATTATACAATTCAAACCATGACAAAAAGGAAATCAAAGTTGTAGAACAGTAATAACAAAACACCTGACAGTGAAAACATTTTCACGAAACACTATGGCATTTGGATTTTCATGGATCTGTGAATAGACTAGGAGCAGGTGCAAGAATGTGGATTCACAACATGGAGAATAATCATTCTGAAGTTCATGCATTCAGATTAGATTTTAAATGCACAAATAACATGGAAGAATATGAAGCTCTAATCTTAGGATTATAAATGTTTAGAAAACTTGGAGCCAAGAGAGTTTCTATAATGGCAAACTCGGAATTGATTATTAAACAAATCAAAGGTGAATACTCTTTAAATAATCCCAAACTGAGCCAATATAGAGAGATTGTCCTAGATTTGATGAAAGACCTTCTAGAAATAGACTTTGTTGCCATTCCTAGGAAACAAAATATGCAAGCCCATAGTCTAGCCACTTTTGCTAGCACTTGCAAACTGCCTTTTCAACCCAACCACTAGTACACTGCAAAAGTGAGACATATGCCTGTCATACGTGACAATTTGAAATATTCGCTGATTTTCTCACAGGATTCTCAAATTTATGATTTCATGAATGCTGAAGGTGAGTTTCAGAATTGTAATATAGATATAGATTGTACAGTAGACAATGACATAGATAGTTGGATAGATGTAAATATTTTAGATATAGGTAAACCCACTAATTTCACTAAACTAGAAGTAGATAACTTAGAAAATGTAGAAATATAAGAGATAATGAATGATGATCCTGAAATTCTAAACCTTAAAAATAATTTTTTGCCTAAGGGATTAGTCCCCTTAGAAGAATTGTTTGATTCAAATGATGTAACTAGGAAACCAAAAATGGAACCTTTAAGAGTGGATATAGAAGAATTTAATGTAGGAACTGAAGAAAGACCTAAAATCATTAAAGTATTAAAAGCCTTGCCTCCATATGAAAAGGTTAAATACATAAATCTGTTTAAAGAGTTTCAAGATGTATTTGCCTGGAGTTATGAAGACTTGAAGTCTTATAACACCAGCATAATTCAACACAAGATACCTATCAAAGAAGATCATAAAACTTTTAAACAAAAAATTAGGAAAATTAATCTAGTTCTTATGCCATCTATTGAGAAGGAAGTAAAGAGAATGTATGATTCCCAAATCATAGCTCCCATTAGATATTCAGATTGGGTCTCAAACTTAGTCACTACTAGGAAGAAAACAAGAGAAATCAGACTTTGCATTAATTTCAAAATTCTAAAGAAAGTCTCATTGAAAGATAAGTCTCTCCAAAAAATGGACCATATTCTTCAAACGGTAGTAGGTTCATCCAGAATTTCATTGTTTGATGGATTTTCTTGATACAACCAAATCTTAGTTCAACCAAAGGACTAGGCAAAAACTGCATTTACTACTCCTTAGGGTACTTTCATGTATTTGAAAATGCCTTTTGGATTAATGAATGCAAGAGAAACATTTCAAAGAGCTATGGATATAGATTTTGCTAAAGAAATCCATGACTTCCTAGTTGTTTACCAAGATGACATCACGGTCTTTTCCAAATCTGATAATGAACATCTAGATCACTTGAGAAGAGTTTTCATTAAATGCAGAAAATTTGGTATTTCCTTAAATCCCAAAAAGACACTCTTTGGTCTAGAACAAGGTAAACTCTTGGGATATATAATATCCAAAGATGGAATTAGTATAGATCCTGCTAGAATAGAGGAAATCTTGATCATCACCCATCCTAGAAACATCAAAGAATTATAGTCATTTTTAGGCAAAATAAATTTTCTTAGGAGATTCATTTCAAATTTAGCATAATTGATTAGAGAACTAAATAACATGTTAAGAAAATATTCAGCACTTAAATGGATAGTGGAAGCTAAACAATCTTGTGAGGCCATCAAACACGCCTTTACCAAAACTCCAGTCCTTATAAATTCTGACTTTCAAAAATATTTTATAATTTTTTCTTTTGCTTTGGAACATACTATTGTAGTAGTCTTGTTGCAAAATAATGATCAAGGATATGAACAACCCATTGCATTTTTCAGTAAATATTTAAGAGATGCAACACTAAAATACAACATAATGGAAAAACAAGCATTAGTTTTAGTGAAAGCTATTAAAGATTTGAGAGTATACATCTTGTATTCACACATCATTTCTTATGTTCCAAATTCAGTAGTAAAGGACATTTTGACACAAAATGGGCCTGAAGGGAAGAGAGGCAAATGGATTGCCACTATTTTAGAATATGACTTAGAAATAAAGCCTACAAATCTTATGAAAGGCGAAGACTTATCCAAACTCATGGCTGAATCGAACTGTTAGGCCCTAGATATAAATTTCATTGCTGCCCTAGATGGTCAGGAAGAGATGGTGACTCCAAAGATCAATGAACCTTTTACAGATTCACCTTTGTATGCAGATATCATATTTGTCTTACTAAACTTACAAGCTCCTCTTGGTTTATCTAGAACTAAAGCTATATTTTGAAAATGAAATCAATGAGATATTGTATCATAGATAATGATTTATTTTGGAAAGATAATGGTGGTATTCTATTAAACTGTTTACTCAAAGATGAAGCTGAAAAAATTATGCAAGAATTCATGTAGGAGATTGTGAAGGACACTTGTATTGGAAAACTATTGCTGACAAAATTCTGAGGGTTGGTTTTTACTAGCCCACTCTTTTTGTAGATGTTAAGAAACATGTGACCTCCTGTCATAAATGTTAGATATTTGAGGGAAAAAGAAATATTTAACCTTTACCTCTCAAACCCATCTCCACAAAAGTTCCATTTCAATAATGGGGTTTAGACTTCATTAGAGAAATTCACCTAGCCTCCTCAGCCTAGCATAAATGGATTTTGACAACCAATGATTACTTTACCAAATGGATAGAAGCCATCCCTTCTAGATAAGCTATAGACTCTGTCATTATCTCATTCCTTAAAAACAATATCCTGTCAAGATTTGGATGCCCCCAAAAGCTCATTATTGATAATGTAGCTGCTTTAAACCCAAGAAAATGGTAGACTTTTGTAACAAATATCACATCACTCCTGGCCATTCCACTACCTATTACCCTCAAGGTAATGGACTTGTAAAATCCTCTAACAAAAGCCTTGTCAATATCAAAAAGAAATTGCTAGAAGAAAACAAAAAGACATGGAACAAAAAGCTGGTCAATGCCTTATGGGTAGACAGACTAACTACCAAAAAGTCCATTGGTACATCTCCTTATCAGTTAGTATATGGAATGGATGTTGTTTTTCCATCCTCTTTAGGAGTGCCAGTGATGAAGATCATCCAGGAGTTGCAGGTAGAACCAAATGACATCCAGAGGAGGATGAATCAAACAATACACTTGCAACAAACCAGAGAAGAAGTCTATGTCAAATCACAAGTAATCCAGGATAAAATCAGAAATATTTTTTATAAAAAGACTAAATTTAAGGGATTTTACATAGGTGACAAAGTACTAAATTGGATTCAAGAAGAGAAGATAAGGGCAAACATTGTAAATTTGGCTTCCTATGGCAAGGCCCTTATGTCATTTATGGTTACAAAGGTAACAATGCATTTTTCTTGAGAGAGTTAGATAGGAAAAATCTACCAGGAGGACCTGTCAATGGTAGAATTCAGAAGCATTACTTTTCCATAGATTAACAATAGCTCACTTCACTTTACTCATTGTATATAACAGTGCAGAGTTTAGATTGGATTGGATGGTAATCTCTTGAAGTTGAAGCCTGGAGAGAAGGCCCTGAGCTTTGAAGGGTTCACCATCATAAGTATGAATAAAGCAGAAGAACAGCTTACAAGGTAACTTCAATCAGTTTCAAAGGCTATTGATCTTAAAGTTCTTGAAATTTCACCAGGAAATTCCATCCCCATGTGGAGCCACGGTTAGGGTCCTATAATAATATGATTCGTAATTTTGAATTATCTATGGTTAGGCTTGTAAAATGTACATACTTTTTCTTTCTGCAAAATGTTTTCCATATTAAAAAATTAAAAAATGTAAAGAGGGTATGTCCTAAAAGAATAATCAAAGGACAAAAAGAAAGAGAAAAATATCAAAAAAGTGAAAAATATGAACCCCAAAAAAGAAATAAAATAGATCATGAAAGTGTGCAAATTCAAATGCCACTACTTTTTACTTTACTATGCAAAATAAGGTTGTGTGCAGCTTGTTAGAAATGCCACAATCCATGATGGTCAAATAGCTTAGTCTTGACTCATTCATGTTTTAAATTTTATGCTGATAGATAGAGAATAAAGATCTAGCCAAACTGTTTAACCTTGGTAGATTAGTAGTTAGGTACAGAATAAAAATATGCTCATCATATTAATATGAGCCATTGGAAGTTATAAGATTAGAATTAGAAGGAAATAAAGGGTCTACAAGCTCAAATGCACCCAATAAAGTGAAGAAAAAATTTTAGGATGAATAAAGGGTAGGTAGAAGAAAGGTTGCAAATGTACAAGGTTGCTTAGTCAAAAGCACATTTATCATGCTTAATCCTATGTTTCATGTGCAAGAGAATTTATGAGAGTGAAAAGATATTCACAAGCTTGTTTTATTCATTTCCTCTCATTTCATTTCAGCCCCACATACTTGTTGATTTCCCCATTATCCCCTCATTCCTATAAAAATACCCTTTCAACCCTCATTCTGACTCTTACCCCATGGTTTCACGCATTCCCCTAGGAATTACCATGCAAAAATCATCCCCCTACCCAAAACCCCTTTTCCCTAGTGTGAAACCCATTCCCCATTGCAAATATTACCATCCCCCTTATTAATTTCCCTATTTCCCTTCAAAACCCATAAAACCCCTTATCCTAAGTTTTATCCACCCACATAAGTTAACTAACTCCCTACTTCATATTTCCCCGATAAAACCTTTTAACCCACCAACCCTTGGTGTAGTTAAGAATCCCTGCAACAGTAACCCCTAGTCCCACTCCATTAAACCCACTGCTTATATTTTTAAATCCCTTCCTTAGTTATTAATTAATTACAATTATTTGTAATTAAATCTAGGGCCCCACAAATCCTTGTCCCGATTCCCTCCGTGCATCTTAACCACGTGACTCCCATCCGATCTCCCATCCCCTGATCCAATGGTGCGCATCCATATTGCGCACATTCACGTCCGACAAATAGCATCCTGAGAGCACGCAAGGTTCATGGTTTTGCCTGGGCACTCTTTTGCTACATGGTAGCCCCAGGCTAGATCACGTGCTCGCGAAAAATACCGCCTGCCCTCCAAAAGTAGTGTGATGGCTCATAAAACCACCTCCCCGCCAAAGCCAAAAATCATCCACTGTTCATTCATACTTTCCATGCCAAAAAGTGATTGTTACCCATTAAAAGGCTAGTAAAGCCCCAATTCACTCTTTTTGCTCAATGTCACTGTAATCTACTACTCAAGCCATTTTGCGACACCCTGAACCTCTGCGACCAAAATTGACCACCGTCCGCCACCTAAAAAAGCTCTGAACACCCAATTCAAGTAGCTAGTTCATAGTTGAAGCCACCGTACCCTATGAACTCACCATTGAACTCAGTTTTCATCCCATACCACCAAATTCCAGGTATTCTTGGGAAAACCATAACGACTTTTTAATTTGAAAATGTATAGTCCAATTGAAAGATTAATTAATTGAAATTCATTAATATTTGCCTAAATTGAAGAGTAATTCACTTGAAACCCCAAATCCCTTCTTTTACAAACTGTAAATACCCTCTCACTATACCAAAGCTTCCAAACCTTACTTCTGCAACAATTATAGGCCTAATTCATACCTCTACTCCTAAATATGGCTTCCCAAACCTCTCTAGATACCCTCTCACTATACCAAAGCTTCCAAACCTTACTTCTGCAACAATTATAGGCCTAATTCATACCTCTACTCCTAAATATGGCTTCCCAGACCTCTCTAGATGTGAGACCTATGTCAATCCCTCACCTAGACATCGACCACTTGGCATTAGAAAACAGGGATTTTCAAATAAAAGATACTTCTTCACCAGCTTACCTCCTAAAGCTCCACTACTGGAGTAAGGATAAATTCCTAAACCAAAATGATGAAATCCACCTTTGGGAATCCAATTTACCCAATTATTTATTCCCAAAAGTGCACCCATTCCCTGATATCATACATTTTTGTCATGCCTGCTATATTCCTAGCCAAAGAGCTATTGTTTCCCCTAACCAGCAGTTGTTATTCACCATCACTACATAGTCTATTAACCAAATGCTGCAAGTCCAACCAAGCCTTAATGAGACCCCATTGTCTATTGGTGACTTCCTAGACCTATATGTCAAATTAGACTTGGCTAAAATAGCACAAATTTTCCAGACCTTCATCATAGAAGACCACCATACTCCCACAGATAATCCACCTTATGGTGCCACCATTTTCTCAGAGAGAGGCAAACAAATAATTACCATGCTCTCTTGCATCCTAGGATATACCTTGTTGGGCTGTGTTACATTCTTTCCAAGAATAGCCCACATTGTTAACTAGGGGGTTAGAAGGGGGGCGGATCCCACCCTTTGCTGCATCAATGGCATAGTGGGGGGAGTCACGGGGGGTTTGAGGGGTGTAGGTAACCCCACTCTATGGGTTCCAGGGTAGGGCCTTGGAAAATTTTGTTTTTGGACCCTATATTAGGTTGGATGGACCTACCTATGGTTTTGTGCATGATTTTTCGCACATGGTTTTGGACGTCATGGTTTTCGGTCCATGGTTTGGACGCGATGGTTTTTGGTCCATGGTATTGGATGCTTCAAAATGTATAAATATGTATTGTAACATTGAAAGGGATATAATGAAAAATCAAGCTGGCAGTCCTGGTTTCGGGATCTAGGGGAAAATATATGTGTATATGTGTTTTATGTGTTACGCTCTCGCATTGTTTATTTTCTATGTTTTAGAATTCATATGCAGGTAATTTCTGTATGGGGTTAAAACCCACATTTGGTATCAGAGATATTTTGGCTTCAAGGTGACGCCTTTGTTGCTGAGGGGTTTCGCTCGGGCCTGTGGTATACCTTGTTCAGTGGGAGATCTATGGGATCGATTCTGGTAGTGAAAGAAGATGGCGAGCAGTGAAAATATAGAGATCGAGAAATTTAATGGTCAAAGTTGAGTTGTGGAAACTCAAGATGGAGGATCCGTTGGTGGATAAAGATCAGTGGATCGTGGTAGATCCAGGTACTAAACCAACGGGAGTGTTTGATCAAGAATGGAAGAAGTTGGATCGGAAGGCAAAGAGCACAATACGATTGCGTGTCTCAGATTCAATATTGTTGAATGTATTAGGGGAAGCTACGGCAACGGCTTTGTGGGACAAGTTAGGGACTTTGTACCAATCTAAGTCTTTGGTGAATAAATTGTTCCTACAGAAAAAGATATATAACTTGAGGATGAAATATGGAGACTTAGTGATAGAGCATCTAAATGCATTTAATACTGTGGTAAGTCAATTGTCGTCTATTGATATCAAAATTTCAGATGAAGATAGGTGCATTAGTTTGTTGTGTTCTCCACTAGATTCATGGGATAGTCTGGTTATTACAATAGGTAGTAATGCAACTTCCTTGTAGTTTTATGAAATAGTCTCATCCTTGCTGACAAAGGAGATGAGACGGAAAAATATGGAGAGCCAGAATGGTGATTCCTTATCTGTACGAGGATGTTCCTAGAACATAAACAAAAATAATTCATTGAGTAGGAGATCTAAATCTAGAGGGAGATCTAAATATCTAGGAAAGCTTGTAAAGGTGGCGTGTTGGAAATGTGAAAAGGAAGGGCACTACAAAAGGGACTGTAAATCTAAAGCTCCTGAGAAAGGAAAGGGATCTGATGATGCTCCTTCTGCAGAGGCAAAAACTACCTTAGATAAAGGTGGGGATGTGTACTTGGCTTCTTCAAGTACACATGTGGATCATGAGGCATGGTTGATTGACTCAGGTTCATCCTTTCATTTCACTCCCCATAGACAGTGGTTCTGCAAGTATGAGAAATACAATGGTGGTGATGTCTTCTTAGGGGATGATAGGAAGGCTAGAATCGTTGGTTGTGGAAAAGTAAAGTTGAAGCTGCAAGGTGGAAGGGTTAGAACACTTCCAGGTGTTCTACATATTCCTGCATTAGCCATAAATCTGGTTTTTGTAAGCAAGTTGGATGATGCAGGTGTAAAAACAACGTTCGAGAAGGATACCTGCAAGATGGTTCAGGGAGCACTGTTATGGATGTAGGGAATTCGGATTAGAACTCTGTACAAGTTGCAAGGTAGCATTGTTGTTGATGGGTGCGATAGTTCTGCGGTTCCTAAAAATGGAGCAGAAAATCTAGTGGTCTCTGGAGAGAAGACCATGTTGTGGCATCAAAGGCTTAGACATATTGGAGAGAAGGTCCTTTGAATACTTCATGGTGAAGGTATGGTAGAAGGTATGAGTAATATCTCTCTGGCTTTTGATTTCTGTGAAAATTGTGTATATGGGAAGTAGAATCGGGTGCGTTTCCCCTTTGGTGGTAAGAGGGCGAAACAGATATTAGAGCTTGTGCATAGTGATGTGTTTGGACCTGTGAAGGTTCCATCACAGGGTAAGTCTGTGTACTATGTATCATTTATAGATGACTTCTCAAGGAATACATGGATATATTTCCTTAAGAAAAAATCTGAAGTCTTTGACAGGTTTAAATAATTTAAGGCTCTGGTGGAAAACCAGATAGAGAAGAAGATAAAGGTGTTAAGGATAGATAACAGTGGAGATTTTTGTAGTAAGGAATCTGAAGAATTCTATAAGAAGTGTGGTATAGCACGGCAGAAGACTACTCCATATACACCTCAGCAAAATGGAGTTGCAGAAAGAATGAACAAGATGTTGATGGAAAGGGCAAGAAGCATGCTCAGTGGTGTCAGGTTAGGACAAGAATTCTGGGTAGAGACGGTGGAGACAGCATGTTACCTGGTCAATAAATCACCTTCACTAGTGTTGAAAGATAAGAATCCACAAGAGGTATGGACTAGTAAGAAACCCTCTCTTTCACATCTGAGGGTATTTGGATGTGATGCATATGTACATGTTCCAAAGGAGAAATGAACCAAGTTGGATAGCAAAACTGAAAAGTGCATCTTTATTGGGTATAAGGATGGTTTAAAGGGTTATAACCTTTGGAACCCAGTAACAAGGAAGGTTGTGTACATCAGAGATGTGATGTTCAGAGAGGTGAAAGATGTTATTAAACATTAAGTCCAACCAAAGGAACCTAAGAAGAAAGAGTTTGAGCTAAAGGAGGAAGAATCAGACTCTACAGTAGAGGAGGAATCAAAAAATGAAGAGCCAAAAACTCCGAGTGTGAGAAGATCAGTTCGAGAAAGACGGCAGCCAGAAAGGTATAGTCCATCTACTCTCTGTTCAAATTTTGCTTTATCTATTACTGATGATGATCCCAAAACTGTGAAGGAAGCAGTAGATTTAGAGGATGGAAAACTCTGGAAAGAGGCCATGGTTGATGAAATGGCATATTTGCACAAAAATGAGGCTTGGGATCTGGTGGAGTTGCCGGCTGGAAGGAAACCCATTGATAGAAAATGGGTGTTAAAGAAGAAGAAAAATGCAGAAGGAAAGGTGGAGAAATACAAAGCTCGGTTGGTAGCAAAAGGTTATTCCCAAGTGCCGGGAGTTGGTTTTGGTGATATTTTTTCTCCTGTTGCCAATGTAACTTCTATTAGATTACTGTTATCTGTTGCTGCTACTTTTTATTTTGAGGTAGAGCAGATGGATGTGAAGACATCATTTCTTCATGGGGATCTGGAAGAGGAGATCTACATGAAGCAACCTAAAGGATTTGTGGTGAAGGGTAAGAAAGAACTAGCATGCAAGTTAAAGAAGTCTTTATATGGGTTAAAACAGTCACCAAGGATGTGGTATCAGAAATTTGATACATTTATACGGGGACTTGGCTTCACCAGAAGCAAAGCAGATCACTGTATGTGTTTTAAATTGATTGGTGACCATGTTATTTATCTGACCTTATATGAGGATGATATGTTGCTGGTTGGAAATGACAAAGAAATTATCCAAGATTTGAAGACCCATTTGTCCTCCAAATTCGACATGAAAGATCTTGGTGTTGCAAACTATATTTTGGGCATGGAAATTAAAGAGATCGGGCAAAGAGGAAGCTCTGGTTAAACCAGAGGAAGTATGTCGAGACAATACTGCAGAGGTTTAAAATGCAGGATAGTAAACCGGTGAAGGTTCCTATTCTTGTAGGTGTGAGGTTATCTGTTGGAATAGTGTCCCAAGACACAAGAAGAGGAAGAGGAACATGTCCCCATTGTTCCATATGCAGTGTAGTTTAGTAGCTATGTATGCGATGGTCTGATAATAGGGACCAGAACATTGCACATGCAGTGGGAGTATTGAGCAGGTTTATGTCAAAACCAGGGAAGGAGCACTGGACAACAGTGAAGCGGGTTTTCAGGTATTTCCGTGGCACTAGTGATTATGGTTTTGTGCTACCAAGGAAGACCGGGATTGGACAGAGTGTTGGATATTCGTGGCTTTGTTGATGCAGACTGGGCTGGAGATCTGGATCAGAGAAGATCTACAAGTGGGTATGTGTTTAACCTATTTGGAGGTGCAGTCAGTTGGATGAGTAAGAAACAATCTGTAGTGGCACTATCAACTACAGAGGCAGAATACATGGCAGCCACTCATGCAAGCAAGGAAGCAGTTTGGTTGCAGAGATTGTGTTCAAGTATGAGGTTAGTACAGGGAGCTATAAGGATAGAGTGTGACAGCCAAAGTGCAATATTTTTGGCAAAGAACCTGCATATCATTGAAAGACAAAGCACATTGATGTTCAGTATCACTTTGTGAGGGATATGATAGAAGACAAAAAGGTGTTGTTGGTAAAGGTGGACACTTTGAAGAATATTGCAAATGCATTGACAAAATTTGTGAGCTCTGAGATGTTCTCTTGGTGTAGAGAAACAATGGGCGTTGCAAGGTTAGATAAATGACTAAGCTGTCTTATGCCCCCCTGTGGAAAGAAAACAACGAATGGGAGAATGTTGGGTTGTGTTATATTCTTTCCACGACTATTCCACGTAGTTAACTGGGGGGTTAGAAGGGGGGTGGAGCCCCCCCTTCATTGCGGCAATTGCGTAGTGGGGGGGAGTCACAGGGGGTTTGAGGGGTTCAGCTAACCCCACTCTATGGGGTCTGAGGCAGCACCCTGGAAAATTTTGTTTTTCAACCCTGTATTAGGTTGGCCGGACCTACCTATGGTTTTGTGCAATGATTTTTCACACATGGTTTTGGACGCAATGGTTTTCAGTCCATGGTATTGGATGCTTCGGTATGTATAAATATGTATTGTAACATTGAAAGCAATATAATGAAAAATCAAGATGGTAGTCCTAGTTTTGGGATCCAGGGGAGAATCTCTGTGTATATGTGTTTTATGTCTTATGCTCTCGCATTGTTTATTTTTTGTGTTTTAGAATTCATATGCAGGTAGTTTTTGTATGGGATTAAAACCCACATACCTCATATGAGCATGTGGATGAGGTTATCCTGGCCTTTCTGTCCATCTTTAGCCCAGGCAATCCTCCTGCTGTCATGTACAACTATGCTTAGTTCATTGCAGACAGGATGCATGAACAGTTCACAAGACTCCCAACTAAGAGAGTTTTCAAGTACTCTTCAGTATTATTTCATATGTTTTTGTATTATCAATCAGATAAATTCCCTGTCAGCATCTAGAAGTTGGATACCAAGGGAAACTAGAGGTTAGTTATTTATTAGACACCTTTGATCTAGAAATACTCCACTGCATTCACCTATAAGGACTTCATTGGTTCATTTTTCCATCCAGTCATGAACATGCTAACCAGTACCCCCCAACACAGAGTCAACCAAGAAATCAAAAGGGTGTTACAGTGGGCCAAGAACAGCAAGGTGGGAGGCTGGTATCTGTACTAGAACCACACAGAAATTAGAGTTTATGGATGCCATCTTGCCCCTTATAAACTGCCCAAATCCCTCCCTATGAGGATATTTGCACTGGAATATTTTAGGAGGATCATCAATTCAGATGAATTAAACTTCCTAGCAGCTAGGAAGAAGACCAAATTTAAAATGAAAAAACAATTGGGCCCCTTCATATGTAATAACAGAGAAGTTGGACCTGAGGCTGACAATATATTGCAGGACATGAAATTTAGGAACAAGTTTATGTGGCAGTATGACCCTCATGGGGTCATAAATAAGTTGAGAATCAAGGTCAAATTGGGACCTTTCATCCACCATCCTAGACCTGATATTGAGAGATTCGCCAGCCAATCAGAATGGTTGGAGAATACATTAGTTGACATGGATAGCATAGTAGTGGATGTAGAAAATACACTATTTTATGTTGAGAAGAAAATTGATCAAATTTCTTTCCTGCAGGTTCCAGAATTAGGGGAACCAATGAATAATCCTCCTATTTTATAGATCCCAACAAATGAAGAGAGAAATCCAAAGAGAAACAGGGAGGAGGGTTCTAGTTCTGTCATGGAGACCACATATGAGCATTTTGAGCTCAGAAAAAGGCCCAAGCTGAATCCTATGAATGAACAAGAAGAAAAAAATGAATCAGTGGAAATCACTGACACTAAAACAATGGGAGAAAGAAGCAAAGGCACATCTGCTTCAGGTGAAACACAACAACCATCAACCTCTAACACACAGCTGATTAAGACACATCTCAATGTTGAAGTTTGTTCCTTTACTAGGCCAACTGATAAGGAAATAGATATTAAGGACAGGTACAAGGAGATCAATATGAGAAATGAGAAGTTGAAGGATGAAACATATTCCCAATACTTCTAACACACGCCAGCCAATCATAGCATATTGATGTCAGCTTTTGACATCAAAGCAGAAAAAATGCAGGTGTCCTTTATGCAGCCTACTGTTCAGCAGCCAAAAACATCTGCTGACTACAAAAAAACTCGTTTTGAGGTGTTTTCCAAGGATTTTCTTCCCATTGACCAGATATAATTTCACAAACAGACTGGAGAGATGATCTACTCCACCCTAACAAGAAAGGCCATGGTTGCACATAGGCTACAGGGTTCACTAGACAACATTACAGCCCAATATAAATTGGAAAAGGCCTCCTCACAGGCCAAGGACAACAAGGTCAAGTCATTAGAGGACTTGATAATTGAGCTGGGCCATGATCCAAGTGACATCAAAGCTGCTGAAAATCTTATCAAGAAGAAGAATGAGGATATAGCAGCTCTCAAGACAACTAAAGTTGCCTCATTCAAAACACCCACAAACAAAAGAGGTCCCGAATGGCCAAACAAATCATGAGGAGATGATGGACTTGGTGCTTCAATTGAATGATCAGCTGAAGGAATGGAAAAGGAATTAGATAGCTTGATACAGGTAAAACAAGCTAGTTTGGAAACTACCCCTACCATTGTTATCCCAACAGTAACTAATGCAGTACCTTACACTTTGGCAGCATCCTTAAGTCCTATAGCTCCAATGGCTACAGCACTATCGGCTTCTACACCGTCTACATCATCAATAGCATCTACAACAACAAGGTCAACAGGTGATGAGGCAAGCAGATTGGTCAAGGCAATGGAAGACATGCCCATTCAAACCACTGAAATGATCAAGCTCAAGGAGAAGGTGACCAGTCTAGAGACTGACTATAAGCTTGCCCAGATTATGCACAAGGAAGAAGTGCAGAAAGCCACCAGGATGAATGAAAGAATAAAAATCATGGAGAAGGAACTAATGTTAAAGGAACCCCTAGGCCAGGCTAAGGAACAATTATAGGCCAATATAATTGACTCTGTTAATGATACATCCAAGTAATTTTTAGCAGATTGACTTAATAATATAGGCTACAGAAGCCATACAAAGAGTAAAAGCAAAATTGGTAGACATGCCAGAGGAAGCTGCAAGGATCATTCACTTCCTCAACTACAAAAATAAGTATGAATTGCAGGAATTAGAGATACCTAATAGAAGAGGTACAATTTTGGAAGTGAAAAGGGTGCTCAACAAGAGGAATTTAATGTTAAGCCTTGAAGAAGATAAGTGCCAAACCATGCAACTGCCCATTGATAGATTCATCTTTAAATTTGAAATCTTGAGGCAAAAGGGTTTACCAAATCCCTTGGTAATAAATGATAAGTTAATGCCACAACAGGACTACAATAGAAAAATCAAAGATCTAGCCAAAGATCAAGTGAATACTTCATCCATAAAGGGGATACCTACTGGCAAGGTCTTATACCAAACTTTTGCGAATTTATTTTACCTCCAACATGAGGTAAAACACCTTTTTGTGGATAAGCCTACTTTTACCAAGTATACAAACGCAGATGAGATTTACAGGAAGATGATGAATATCTAATTACCAGATGCCAAAACATAGGAGAAATTAAATGAATTACTGTATAAATACACAGTCAAAAGGTAAAAATGTACATTAAGAGTAAAAAGGCACAGTAAAAGGATAGTGATAGGTCATCCAGGAGAAACTATATCAGTTGAAAGGTCAGAGTAAATAGAACATCCAATGTGAAGACCAAATAGAAAAGCATATATTAAAAGGAAAAATATAAAATATTAAAGACAACACAGCCTAATAAACAAGGACAACAAACAGTAATTCAATAGTTGTCTCTATCTTCCTGCATGAAGATATTTCTTTCTCCTGGATTAGTTCCCAAGACAGTTTGGGATATTTTGTAAATAATTTTTGTATAAATACTTCATAATCAGAAGTATTGAGTGTGGATTGCTATACATGTGTAAAGTTATTATGATCATAAACCTAAGGGTTATTGTACCAATTTTTCAAGCCAGCGAACCGGACCAAGTAATAAAGAGATTGCATTACAGGATTCATGTGTTGAGTTATTACAGTGAAGTATTTTCTTTGTCAATTTGTTATTTTTTTATGTTTTTCACAAACTTGAATGTTATCTAAAGTTGAATGGATTAATTGGAAGTTTATCTCAAATAAATTTTAAGTACACTTTGTTTTCAACAGTTAATCATTTACATGTTTTCTTCTGATATCTAGATCTGATAATCCTTAATTTATCTCTCATCCCGATTGACCTCTTTCACTTTCTTCATAATCCGGCCTAAGGAACCCTTAATTGCTCTTTGGATCTGATTGAAACCCACTTTACCATCCATCCTTGATATCTAAAGTAACTCTGATATATTTCCCTGTAGACATTGTTTTTAGAACTTGATCCAGTCCTATTTACCTGACATTTGACCCCATAGCCCAATGGTAAAAGACACCCCTCTTTTCATCTAAGTGATCCCACCACCAAATCTAAATAAAAACCCAAGCACAATCATAACTAACCTAAAATCAAATAACTAAACAAAGTTAAATAAAAAGGAGAGATCCCTCTCTGATAATTAGCAAGGCTAGATCCTAATCTCCAAAGTTGGGTTGTGGTTACCTCGAATCATTTCTTTCTCAAACACTCTAGAGAAATATTGGAGTGATAACACAAATGACAAAACCTCCTTTCTATATATAGGAGTCTAAGGGCTTAGAATATAATCAAAGCTGACATAACCTTAATAATATAAGGGCACAACAATAACAATAGTGGGCTTCTATGGGGCACAATAATAACAATATAGGGAAAATAGGGGCACAATAATAACAATAAGGGTACAATAACAATAGTAATAGGGGAATCACTAGTATTATAGGGACCTAACATGCCCCTCTCCTTCAAAAAATTATTGTGCTCAATGCTTGAGTAGTTTTGGATGCTTTTGTATAAAATTGGCATCCTCCCATGTGGAATCTTCAACAAGTAAGTTCTTCCACTTGATGAGATACTTCGAAATTTATTGATTTCACAGCTATCGAGTTCTTGTTTCTGTGACTGCTTCAGGTTCCAATATGATTTTTCCTTCCTCGTCAAGTTCTAGAAATATTGTTTGAACTGGGAGCTTCTCACCTATAACCTTCTTTGAGCATGAAACATGGAGGAATGAGTGCACTCGAGAAGCTACATGAAGCTTCAATCTGTATGCCATAGTACCAATCTTTTGCAACACCTTGTATGGACCATAATACTTTGGTGATAAATTATTATTCTTCTTAGCTTGCTTGAGGGACATTTTTTATATGGTTGTAGCCGTAGGAATACCCAGTCACCTACATCAAAACTTATTTTGTTGCAATTTTGATCTTCCTATTGTTTCATTCTATTACACGCCAAAGCGAGGTTATCCTTTAAGAGTTGGAGAACTTGTTGTTGATGCTCGATGTGATCTTCCACTAATTGAACCTTAGAATTTTCTCTTAAATATGATGTTATGGATGGTGGATGATATCCATAAAGTGTCATAAATGGGGTAATTTTTGTTGTAGTATGGAAGGAAGTGTTATACCACCATTCAACCAGAAGCAACCATTTCACCCATTGTGTCTGTTTATCAGAGACAAAGCAACGAAAATATCCTTCCAAACATTTGTTTACTATCTCAGTTTGCCCATCAGATTAAGTATGATAAGATGAGCTATGAGCTATGAGCTAACTGAGTACCAAGACAAGAAAATAATTATGTCCAAAAATTTCCAGTGAAAATGGGATCTCTATCGCTTACAATAATCTTTGGGTTTCCATGTAGCTTTTGAATTGTTTCCATAAATGCATTAGAATATGTATTGGCTTTAAATGGATGAAATAATGCATAAAAGTGTGCATACTTGGTAAGTTTGTCAACTACCACCATGATGAAACTCTTTCCTTCGGATTTGGGTAAACCTGTGATAAATTCCATCGAAACCTCATGCCCGCGTTGGCTTGGAATGGATAAAGGTTGTAATAGACGTGGGGTCTTAATTGTTTCAACTTTATTTTGCTGTCAAACCAAACATTCTGCCACAAAATTTGGAATATCCGATTTAAGGCCATCCCAAAAAAATTCCTTCTTAACCCTGTGGTAAGTTTTTAAAAAATCCTGAGTGCCCTCCTATGGGAGAAGTGTGAAATTCCATAAGAATATTTTGTTTGAGTTGGGAATTCTTACCTAGGTATAAGCAATCTTTGTACCATAATGAATCATGTTTCCATATAAATGTATCATATGTACTGGGATCTTGTCATAACTCTTGAATGAGTGCCCACACTTCTTCGTCATTCTTCTATTCATCCTTTGCTTCATTTATCCAATCTGGTTGGATAATAGAAATGTTGCAAAACAATGCTTCCACATCCTCATCCTTTCTTAAGAGTGCATCTGCCACAAAATTTTGCTTCCCTTTTTTGTAGACGATTTCAAAGTCGTAACCCAACATCTTTGTGACCCATTTTTGTGGTTCTTCTGAAGATAATCTTTGCTTTAAAAAGTATTTAAGACTATCATGATCAATTTTTACCTTGAAGTGTCTTGCCATTAGGTAGGGTCACCATTTCTCAAGTGCATGTAGTATTTCCAATATTTCCTTCTCATAACTAGCTTTGTGTAAATACTTTCCTTTGATTGGACAAATTTCGAAAGCAATGGGTATTTCTTCTTGCATTAAAACATCACCAATTCCATTTCCTGAGGAATCACATTCCACGTTAAAGGTTTTTGTGAAGTCCAACATAGCTAAGACCGTTGCTTGGGACATTTCCTCTTTAAGATGTTCGAAGGCCTTCATTGCTTCTGGAGTCCATGAAAATGCATCTTTCTTCAATAATGTTGTTAGAGGTGCTACTATTATCCCATAATTCTTAACAAACATGCGATAATACCATGTCAACTCGAGAAATCCTTGCAGATGCTTTATGGATGTGGGGATTTTATATTCCTTAAGGGCTTTAATTTTGCTAGGGTATACCTTAACACCTTCATGAGATACAATATGACCCAGATATTCTACGTTTTGTACTCCAAAGAAACATTTGGAGCTTTTTTCATATAATTGTTTCTCTTCCAATAGTTTGAGCAACCTGTCAACATGTTGAACATAATCCTTCTAAGACTTGTTGTAGATTAGTATATCATCAAAAAATACTAACACAATTTTTCTAATGAAGGGTTTGAAAATGGAATTCATCAACCTTGAAATGTAGAAGGTGCATTGGTAAGTTCAAAAGGCATGACCAAAAATTCATAATGATCCTCATGAGTTCTAAATGATGTTTTTAGAATGTCTTCAGTCTTCATTCTAATTTGATGATATCTTGAACGAAGATCCAACTTGGTGAAGTGAATTGATCCATGCAATTCATCATTGACAGGAATAGGAAATTTATATTTAATAGTGAGCTTGTTGAGCTCCCTATAATATGGACACATGCACCATGACCCATCCTTCTTTTGGACCAATACTACTAGAGGAGAGAAAGAACTTTGACTAGCTTGAATTATACCAGCCTCTAGCGTTTCTGCAACGATACATTCAATTCCACTCTTTTGGGAATAGGTATATATGTAAGGCATGATGTTTGGAGGAACACTTCCTAGAATCAAATGAATAGCATGATCATGATCACGAATAGGTGGGAGGCTTTTGGGAGTCTCAAATACCTTGGAATTATTATCTAGGAATTGAAGGAGATATGGAGAAATAGATGATTTCGATGTGGGAGCCTCTAGCAAACATAATTGTGCAATTACACGTCTTTGTTCTTTCTTTAGAAGATTTGTCATTCCAATAAAGTTGATTATCTTTCCCGATTTCCTTGTGATACCCCTTAATTCAACTTCCTTTCCTTCCGAAGAAAATTTCATGAAAAGTTCTTCAAAATTAAAATCTATTGTACCCAAGGATTGTAGCCATTGGGCTCCTAGTACAACATCGGCACCACCAATTGTAATGGAATGCATTGGGATATTCAATACGTATTCTCCCATGGATAGCTTGATATTATGGCACTTTCCAAAGCAATTTATGGTTCCTCCACTTGCAACCATCACTTGACACTCCAGTGTTGGATATAGGAACTAATTCAATACCTTGGCTATCTTACAATGAATAAAATTATGGGTACTTCCCAAATCAATCAACACTATTACCTTTTTATTCTTGATATGTCCTTCTATCTTGATAGTTTGAGGAGTCGTAATTTCAGCCAATACATTACAAGATATGGTCGGATTCATTTCTTCTTTCTGTAGGGTTTTTTCCTGGTCTATATCCTCTTCTTTTGACGTTTCTTGTTCCTTTTCTTCCTCCTCTTCACAATCTATATAAAATAATTTCTTCTCAGCACACTTATGACCTTTAGTGTATTTTCTATCACATTTGTAGCAAATCCCTTCTGCTCTTTTTTCTTCCAATTGTTGTGGTGTCAACCTTATGGGTTGTGGAAGGCTAGGGGTAACAACACTTCCATATTTATAGATGTGAGTGGTAGGATTCCTTGTTTCCATAATTTTTCTTTCCATTTTTCTTGCCAACCTTAATGCCTTCTCCAATGAATCAAGTTCCCAAAGGAAAACCAGATGTTGGATGTTATCCTTTAAAGTCCCTATGAACACATCAATCCTATGCTCCTCTGGAATATATTTTACCCTTATATTTAATTTTTGGAAGTCCTCAATGTGCTCCATCATTGAACCCTTTTGTTTGAGATTTATTAATTGGCTAAAAAAAGTGTTGCTTTTTGTATCCTCATAATGTGATATCATTTCTTCTGTAACAATTTCTAAAGTGACAATTTGTTTACGAGAGCAAAGCCATCGATACCATACAAATTGATTTGGTTCCAAATATAAAGTTGCAATATGTACCTTTTGTGTGTTTTTCTCATTATGGAGATCGAAATATTGCTCCATCTATAGTATCCATGTTATGGGATCCTTGCCATGAAACTTCCTCATATCAATCTTTGGAACATGATGTGTGTTCAATCCACGTTAGAGTCTATGAAATCATTATTAACATTTATTTTGTTCTTGTCATGAGTTTTCTCTATTACCTTTTTGCTATTAGGAAGCCTTTTTTGTACAAAAATTTGTCAAACCTTCCTTAAAAACTTCCATGTCTTTCTTCAAATCTTCAATGTTGTCATTCTTTGAATCATGATTAACTTTTATTTTGTTCTCATTCTAAGTTTTCTCTACTACATTTTCGGCATTAGGAACCCTTTCTTGTAGGAACTTTGTCAAACCTTCCTTCCAACCTTCCATGTCCTTCTTCCAGTCTTCAATGGTGTCTTTCATACCATCCATATTAGCTTCCATGTCTTTCTTTAAACCATCCATCTTATCTTCCATTCCTTTCTTTAAACCATCCATCTTAGCTTCTGTTACTTTTTGTGAGAGTGAAATTTGTTGCACTTGGTCTCGTAATTTTGATATATCATGTTGCATTTCTTCATCCTCTTCATGAGTCATGCTAGAGCTTTCTAGTTTATTACTAGGTGTTTCCATTTTCTTTCTTTGGTTCATAAATTAATGATAATTATTCTTCACTATGCCCTTTGAATTCCTTCAAACTAATTTTTCAAACAAAACTTATGCAAAATTGAAAAAAAAAAACTACACACCTTTTTTCACTTTGTAGGCACTAGATATTGAATCTGATGTATCTCTGAAATTTTGAATCTCCAAGGTCTGAAATTGCGAACTATGGTAGCCCTTTGAGTCCTCTTTCCAACGCCACCTGTCTGATTGAAATTGGATTCTCCAAGAAAGCATTATGCCCAATCTCCCAAGATGATATGATTATACACTTTTTTAGTAGATCGAACTTGTATGAAGCTCCACGTGTCATTGTTTCAACCTTCGAACCTAAAAACGATGGAAAAAAAGATACAACCCATTCTCTTTCTACAACTTCTTACGAAATTTCAATCTGATACTCAGAGAGAAATTTATGACGATTTTTCGAAGGTCACCTATTTGGGATGTAATTCGAGGGCCTACAAAAACCCTAAATTCCTTGGATCATATCGCCTAAAATATAGCAGGACAAGATCTAAAATTTGGACCCAAGGATCATCAAGAGTTTGACTCAAATGGGTTTTTTCTTAGCTTTTGAAACATCAGAGAAACAAATTTATAGTGAAAATTCCACAATGACCTATTTTGGAGCAGCGAAACCATAGAATCCAAAGCTCTTATACCAATGTTATGAAACCAACTCACAAAAAGATACAAAAAATAGATAGATCAACGACTTCAAAATCAGCCTCTTCGAGGGGGAAACCTCCTTTAAATTACACAAATGAACAATCCTTTGATGATACAAATGACAAAACCTTTCTTCTATATATAGGAGTCTAAGGGGTCACAATATAATCAAAGCCGACATAACCATAATAATATAAGGGCACAACAATAACAATAGTGGGCTTCTATGGGGCACAATAATAACAATAGGGGCTACAATGACAATAGTAATGGTGGAATCACTAGTATTATAGGGACCTAACATCTAATATATCATGGTGAAAGCTAAACTAAAGCAGCATACAGAGGTGCTCTTCTTGTCAATAATATTTCCAGCCCAATCAATATCATTGTATCTCCATAATTATATCCGAGACCAAGCTTAGTCATCCCATGAAAATATCTTAGTAGGTGATTCGAAACAACCCAGTGTGCATGAAGGAGCTCAGTCATGAATTGACTCAAATTGTTCACTGCAAAGCATATCTCTGGACAAGTATCCAAACTTGTTCTTTAACAACTTCTTCAATTGTGGGAGGTTCATCTTTTATGATGGAGCTCATAGCTACAATGTATCCTTGGTATCAGCATGTCTTCTTGCTTTCTCTAAAGGACATTTTGATAGGAATATGTCTCCCAGTATCTTGTAATGTGTCATGAAGCCACAATGGTCTCTTCCTAGTAGGGGGATCACATGGAGGAGGACCCTAGGGATCCACAGGCTCCATGAGATCATCGTCAACCTATTTCTCTAGTTTGGGCATAGAGGGACCTTCTAGTAGGTCCATATAATATTTCTTCTCACAAGGTGGTAGAGGAAGATATCTTGCATTTCCAAGAGTAGAATCTTCATCAAAAGTTACATCCCTGCTAAACTTGATCTTTCTTTGA
The DNA here is from genome assembly GCA_000404065.3 of Pinus taeda. Taxonomy (NCBI): domain Eukaryota; kingdom Viridiplantae; phylum Streptophyta; class Pinopsida; order Pinales; family Pinaceae; genus Pinus; species Pinus taeda. Next base: position 45,799 of record APFE031726367.1, on the reverse strand, counting down.
ACACACACACACACACATATTCTAAAAGCTTTAGAGTTTTCACAATATACAAAAAATGTACCTTTCTTTCCAATGGCTTCCAACTTTTTCCTCTTGTCCTTCGACACATGGAAATATATAGGGAAACCAAATATCCTAGGATGACCAATGTTAGGTTTCACACCTGTAAATACTTCTTTGGGAGTCTTGTTATCCAAACCTTGATGAGGAACCCTATTTTTTACATAAACCATTTTATTTCTAGCTTCTCCCCAAAGGAACTTCAACAACATTTGATCATGCAACATAGCTCGAGAAACATCCATTATGGACCTATTCTTTCTTTCAACCACTCCATTCTCCACAGGGTTGTAAGGTACAATAGTTTCCTTCATGACTCCATCTTGCTTGCAAAAGTCAACAGAATCATTTTATGTATACTCTCCACCATTGCCAGACCCGAAGACCTTGATATTATTCCCAATTTGATTTTGTATTAGCACCTTGAAGTCCTTGAACATATCAAAAGCCTCATCCTTATTATTCAAGTAGTATATACACATTTTCCTAGAGAAGTCATCAACAAATATTATGTAGTAGATATTTCCACCAATAGAGTGCACTGGCATGGGTTCGCATAGGTCATAATGAATAAGATGAAGAATATCATAAAACATGTTCTTGCTAGAGGGGAATGGTCCCTTTGTCTTCTTTCCACTGGCACATCCCAAACATACTCCATCACGGCTAGATTGAACATCAAGAATCCCAAATATTAACTTCTTCAATTTTGGTAGGGCTTCATAATGTAGAAGTACCAACCTCTGGTGCCATAGCTCAGTTTTATGATTGGTGTCATGGACCATTTCCAACAGAGGCCTTCCATTGACTCTATAAAGTCCTTCAATTCTATATCCTAACGTAAAAGCAACCCTCATGCGATATTCCATAGGCCATGTGAGCACTTTTCCTATGATGAAAGATAATCTCATGCCTTTGTCTTCCAAGGTAGATACAAATACCAAGTTCTTCTTTAGTCCCAGCACGTACATAACATCATAAAGAAGAACAGATTCACTGAAGTCCAAATGAAATTTAACAAAACCAAAACCCTTCACAAGATGAGTAGTATTGTCTCGAAGGATTATTTTCAAATATGTCTCCCTCTCAACTAGGCTTGAGAGGAATTCCTAATATCCATATAATGTCTAGAATCCCCACTATCTACCAAACACATATCATATGAATCTAAAGGAGAAGCACTATAAAGAGTGGAAATAAGAATGTATTCAAATTGACTAGAAGCTACATTATTTTCATACCTAGAATTCCTTAACCTCTTTTGAGGATAATGGCCTTCTTCTTGATCATGTGGAGTATCTCTTCTTCTTCTATCATCTCCTCTTCTTTGATCATCTCCTCTTCTTTGATCATTGAACCTGTTTTTGTTGAGGCCTTGATTGTTGTTGTACTTGGGTATTGAATCACTTCTCTTTTTTTGGAAATCTCGACCATAGTGACCATGCTTGTGGCAATCAAAGAATTCAATTATACTTCCTCTTCTCTTGCAGTCCTTTGATTCATGGGGAGGCATTCTTGAACCATATGGTCCCGCTCTTACTTTCCTCATCTTGTGTTAAGCAGAAAATGCACAGGGATCTCCATCCTCATGCTTTTGAATTATTCCTATGGCAATCATCATGGCCTCCTCTCGAGTGCATTTACCAACGAGGTTAGCAAATGACAAAAGAACATTAATGTTGCTTAGTAGTAATGAAGGTTTCCCAAATATGAAGATGATCTTCAAGATTCACCACCACCAACTCTCTGTCATATATATGTTCACAAGAAAATTGCAATTGATCCCTTAGGTAGGATACCTCATGATATAGGGTTGTACAGATTCACCCTTATTCATCTTCATCTCTTTGAGTTTTTTTTCAAACAGAGTATGTGATTCATGTTATTTAACTCATACATCCCAACCAGTTTTTCATATATAACTTTAGAATTCTTCAAACTACCAACTTAAATAAGTAAATGCTCTTACAAACCATCAATGTGAATTTTCTTGGCTTTGAGCTCACCTTTCATGTACTTGAATTTGGAAACAACAGTAGCATTTTCTGGGGGTGCAAGAACTTTTCCTTCCACATATTCCAAGGCATCATTTTCATCCTATATCACTTTCAACCTGATCTTCCAAGCAACAAAGGTTGATGAGTCACCTAGCTTCTCATAATCCTTGAATTAAGAGGTAGACATCTTGACCAAATCAAATAGACTCCTTCAACTTCTTTCAAGAATGATTTCTCTTGTCTCTTATCTCCTTGGGATTGTCTTCACCTTTGCTCTTACTCCATGTTAATTTTCCATTATTTGATGTTATTACAATCACTTTAGCCCAATTCTTAACTTAAATTAGTAATCAAATCAATCTTCTAGTAATAAATAGAAATTGTAGATAGAATAGTAAATGCAATGTATTGTATAAGACAATTAAGATTAATAACAAGAGACACCAAAATTGGTTAAAGACTAGGGAAAAACCCCACAAGGGGGGAAACTGTTTCAAACTCTTCTTCTTATTAGATTGTCATAAAATGTTTAGAAAAGAGAGTACAATGATTCAATTCACCATCAAGATTCAAAGTTCATCCTTTGACTATCCAACAAAACCAACCAAAAACTAGCCAAGAGATGAGCCCAATAAACAAATCTAATCAAATTCAAAGTCTCCAAAACTGATCTAAGTCTGCGGTCAACTGTCAACAATATCTTAGGTCACAACTACAATGACCTAGTAATCATTAGTGCAGTTGTAGCCCTCTCGTTGTAGGGATAACCCTATCAAGTGAGTGGTGGTAACCAAATTTTCTTTGATCCAACGTTGCGGCTCCAAATAAAATTCTTCTTCTCGCACATGTGAGGTCAGACCCTGCAATTTTGAACCTCTATGAACCAATTTCAGACCTATACAAAGAAAACCAAAGAAGAGAGAGAAGAAGATGTTTGATGATGATGTCCAAATGAGGATGAATTGTCTTGTATTTATATGCTTACAAGGGGTGTCCAATTTCTCTTTAAATTTGACCTGAAATTTTGTGCACATGAGGGTTTTCACAATAAAAATAATTTTTTCCTTAACCAAATTAATTTCTTCCAAGGTCTAGGAGGGGTCTTTGTTGATGAAAAAGGCTACCCAAAGGAGGGAATTTATCTCTAAGTTTCCAAATTAACACCTTCAACTTTCTTTGCTATTACAACTTCTCTACCAAATTCACCATCTTGATCAATACACATGCTCAATTATAAATTTCTCCATCTTAGCCATCTCTTCTAAAAGTGTTGTTTATTCATCAACCTCTATAAGCACATCATTAAGGTGTTGGTCATCACCTGGAAAACTTGCAATCGTACATACAGGGTCAGATTCTAAAATATAAAGCTCCTCATTTGATGCCTCAACTACCACATCTCCATGTCGATCTGAACTAGTACAATAATTCATAAAGCTATCAATAAATTTATCCTCAACATTTATAACTTCTTTCTCATCAAGAAGTAAACCTTGTTGAAAAACTTTTGTTTCTTTGAGTTCTTCATTCAATTTGGTATACATCCTCTACCTTACCTTCACATGCAGTGAATTCCATATCACCTTCTTCCTCATTATCTAACCATATCCCTGTCTTGTAGAAACCTTCTTATATTACTAAGTTATTCTCTTAACTTAGCCATTTCCTTCTCAAATTATTCATCACTTATTCTCTTCATGCCACCTACTTTGGCACTTATTCTGCTCTGATTGTGACTTTTCTTTGAACCCTTGTTATGACTACCAGTAGTCATCTTTATTTGTTCCTACTGCGAGCTCTACTTATCCACTCATGAGCTACAATAAGCCTTCTCCATATTTGTAACAAGTATATATTTTGTCACCAGGACCAAGTCATCCTCTTGGTATCCTCTCTTCCTCTAGTTTTCTGAAATATAACCTCTTCTCGAGCACCTCTTCTCCATAACATTCAAAGTTGTTGGCTTCTGCATCTTCATATGCTCACCTCTCTTCTTTTGAGAATTTTTATGTCCTCTTCTTCAACAATTTCATCTTGTTGTTGGGTTCTGTCATAATTTGTTCAATTGAGAGCTTTGCATGCTCCTTTATCCTTTGTCGTAGTTTACTTGATTGTCATAGCTGCTACTAATATTTCTTTTCTGCTACCTTATTTGAACTCCTCAAAATTTGATCCTATGATAATTCCTTGCTCCACCATTTATCTGTCTAAAAAATATCCTCTGTTGATATCTCCTTTGTCGGCTTTCTTTTGTATGATCAAATTTCTCAATCATTCAAATAAACAGGTTTAAAACTTACTTTGATACCACTTTGGTGTAGGTGGTAAGATTTGACCAACAATCCCCTCTAATCCAAGTTGGATAGGTGCTTCTCAACCCATCTATGGAAAATATGTCACAAATTGAATCATGACTATGGAACGGGAATGATTAATAACATAACCCAGGAAAGGAACTACAAGAGTATGATACAAAACCCTTCTTTATAAAAACCCTTCTTTATAAAATTGAATGGGAGGAGCTACGTGGGTGGAGAAATAGTCCCATAACATAAAACCAACCACCAGGTTCAAGAGCCTCGATATAACATACACGCTGATCAAGTATACAATAACATACATAGGGAGGAACCTTACCTTTATGCTATGTGTAGGCTCATTTTATATCACAACCCTCCTCTATAGAAAAACTCCGTGTCTTTATTGACAAAGCTCATTTCTCAACAACACTTTCGACCACGACATATTCACAATGGAGGGTCATACTCATACCACACATATTCACATGACCATACCCCATGACCATACAACTTACACACATAAGACGTAAGACCTCAGTGCTTTACTCCAATTTTCATGTGACCAACGTTGTGATCTGGGTTCACGGAACCCCGAGCCCTGGAACTTTTGAACCGCATCCACTTGAACTGCCTACAAACTCTTCAGGAGACAGAATGCAAGGAATGGTAAAATTCTTGTTTCCGTCCTTTAATGAACTGACGCGCTTTAAATACCCACGTCACCCCGAGGGCTTCGACAATCTTGTCTAAATTTGACATGTCCTCTTGGTTTTTCCCACATCGTATCGATGCTTTTCACATCACCCTGACACCTTCCACGTTATCCCAACTCCATTTACATTCCAGAATTCCTGGGTAGATAGACTCTGAGATAGTAATCTTGTCGTTAATTACCAGATCTTCCTTCCGTCACTTGTCCCAGGACCTTGGCGATTTGGAATGCAAGGATTTTTTTTCCTTCCTTCAAAACTTCCAGGGAAACATATCTCAGGATGGGAATTCCTCTCTGTTAGTTGCCACACTCGATTCTTGTTAACTGCCGAAGCTGGACCCCGGATTTTTGGAACGCAATCCCTTTGTTCTCTCATTGAAACTTCAGAGGAGACAGAATTCGAGATGGGAATATTTCTCATCAAGTTTTGATCTCAACCTTCATTAAATGACGACTGTGGTGATTTGACTTCCTCCACTCCTTTGACCTTTAGGGGTAAATTTTGTTCCAAGACGACGATTCTTCCTTACTGCCATTTTTATCTCCATCATGCGACGAAACTCTCGCAAGCTAAATTAGAACAAAGTCTTGGTATTATGCTTTGTTAGGAAGGAAATGACTATAATTCACAAGGATTTAACACACAGACTCAATGCACATTCAGCCACTTCTACAACAACTCTAAAATGATATCACGTTCTTCTTAGCATGGTTTCTATAACTCAGTGTCTAAATGAACAAGATCATTGATCTAACTCGTTGACCTATAATCAACAACTAAAATTTACTAACCGTAACAGGGTTTCGACCCTATTTCAAAGGGTTGTCACCTCCTCTAATCACTCTCTCTTGATATTTTCTGCAATAACCCTGCAATGCATATGTATCATATTCAATTAACTCTCTCTTGATATTTTCTGCAATAACCCTGCAATGCATATGTATCATATTCAATTAATTATGATTATAGAGATTCTATCACATAACAATAAGCATAGGCTTCCACAAAAATCAACTAAGAGCACTCAAAACTAAATGTCTCTTCCTTCTATAAATAAATATATAGGTAATTTACAAAGGATCATGTTGGCCTAATTTACATTGAATGGCCTTTGATTGGCCTTGTCCCAACTTGAACTCCACACTTAATTCTCTTGACACTCTTACTTTTCTCTCTAGACACCCCCTATTTTGTTTCTTTGCTTACAATTATACAAAAGCATTATGAACCATAATCACTTTAGATTTATAGAATCCTCAACAAACCCCTATCTCTAGGATCTGCCTATTTCTCAAAAGATCTAACTAATCCTATGACATTTTTAATTTCTTCAAATATTTTTGAATCCTCAAGATCCGATTACAACTTCAATCTCAATCAGATTTACATAATATTTCTAGATATACTTGAAACATCAGAAATACAAATATTTTAAACAATTACACTCAATTAGAGAATTAACTCCCTTAATAAATGAAAGACCCCTAAATCCAATCAAAATGTATTTTTACTTAGAAATAAAATACTCCTATATCAAAACCATAATTCTATACATCATATTAAATACTTCTAAAAAGATATTTAATATTTCACTGTATGCTAATATTGATAATGCAATTGAGATAACACCCATCATATCAATTGGAATTTGCAATCGACATGGCCATTTAGATTAATTGAGTTTAGAACCAAATCTTCATTATAGCTATAAAATTTCTCACTAATATTATTTATTATTTCTACATTTCACTATTTCAAATGTTTGTCAAATTGCTCAACAAAAAATGCATCCTCCTTGTAAGGATATATGCATCCTCCTTTCTAATACAAAGTGAATCTCATTGTGTCTTCCAAATTTCTCAAATTCATATAACAATTATATTAAATACGGTTACCGTTACAATTAGTAGTAACTTATAAATTCTGTCAGATGCACATGGAATGTGGACACACAAGCAAGGTAAAGCGTGAATACAATTTTCTATTAACAAATGATACACATTTATAATACATGGGAGTGACCATTGGATTCCATATTCTAAGGTCTCTTGGACCCCCTTTACTATTTATCTTCCACGCCATAACTCTTAGAGGATTAGGTGTCCAACATTCCCCTGCTTAATCCGAAGGGGTATGTATGATTCCAAGAAGAGAGTTGTAATAGAAAATGTGCAAAAATGCATGGAAAAACTACATTGAATCTGCTCTCTGAAATGTTGGTATAAGGGGGGTGGTTTAAGGATTACCACCAACACTGGAACGCTTAGTGAAGTTCTTGGAACTCTTCCAAATTTGGCATGAAGTTGAGTTCTTCTGCTAGAGGAAGTGATTCCCATGTTTTGAAGAGGGAAACCTTCAACCTTGAAAGGGAGGTATCACCCCGCATAAAAAGGGAGAACCTCAACCTGAAAAGAGAAGTCACAATCTGTGATGGTTTAAGGATAACCACCAACTGAAGGCATGCTCAGGGGCATCTTTGTCTCTGGCTACAACTTTGAATCTAGTATCGCAGGTTGTGGCTTAGGCTCGCTTGATGTGGCTTTGAAGCTCGTAGATGATCATCACTGCCCACCCGCCCCCTCCGCATCCCCCCGCCCCGTCAGATACAAGGTGAGATGATGGAGAAAAATCGACTACAAGATTGTTCAATACTCTAGAACAAGTTTTGACATATCACTGAAATATCTTCTTGGTTGTTGAAGCCTGTTGCCAAGAAGCGATCCATCCAAGATGAATCTTTGTTCTTGCAAGACGCTTGTTTATGAAGCATCTATTTGAAGAGTGAGTGGTTTTATGATAGTGCTCACATGGATGAAGATCAAAACAATGATCTTTCATGTTGGAATCTAACAACTTTTGACTATGAATGTGGAGTAGAATCTGGAACGGGTGAAGTGAACTGTCATGAAAGAATCCATCACTTTTAAATTGAATGATCTTGGAGAACATGGACATTGGATATGTTGTGGTGAACCATTGATGCCTAGTGTCGCGGGGCATGTTGATCAAGACGATGAAAACAAGACAAACAACCATGCCTAAATGGTGCAACCAAAACCCTCATCAGAGCTAGCCACACATTTCACCATAAAGAGAACCAACTGACTTTGATTGCATCAAGGATTGCCTAGAGATACTGATATTAAATGCGCATGTAGTATTCCAACCCATGCACTGAGTGCTCTATTCAAATATTAAACAACTCACAAATAAAGATTTAACGCACTACACACAACAACGATTTCCTCTTGAATGAAACCATCGTATCACTTCAATTTCCTTAGTAGGTGACTTGAATGTAAATGAACTAACGCACCAAGATTTTGAACAAAATGGTTCACAACGTAGAGAATAGTAGTGATGCTCCCAACCAACATATCGGTTACAATGCACCCAGAATAAACTTCAGAGGCAAATAATCGGCATAGCAGATGGTCCTTGTTTATTTCGGTACAATTATCCTTGATCACTTGAATACCCCATAAGAAACATTTTAAAGAATTGCTTTGAATGTAATCTTTTTAAATCTACATTGTACGAATTTTATCAAGTTTATTGTAGTATTGAGTGAGCTTAATTCAATAGTGGAATAGTAACACCATTACTAGGATCAAATCCACATTAACATAATAACAAACCCAAAGTCTAAAATGTATAAAAAATTCCACAGAAATAACGAAATTAACGTGGCCAATCTCCCACTTCAAACACATTATCGAAAGGAGTTCAATTTGGGTGGACTTGAAAAGTACACATCTTGGTTGAGTATAATGGAAGAAAATGTAAGTGCAAGAGTTGAGCATCCTCTCGTGAGTGAAAAGAAGAGTGTCATATCCACATTTATTTACTGAAATGAAATCTGAAATGGAATGTTTGATAGCCATGCATGAGACCATCATTTCCGGAAAGTCTTATTTCCAACTCTATAGAAAAATAAATGATCCTTGACATGCAAGGAAAATAACTTTAGCCCTCTCTCTCCAGGTTGATATCTCGATTTACGTGCTGTCACTCAAAAGGCTAAAGTTATTTTCCTTGCATGTCAAGGATCATTTATTATTCTATGGAGTTGGAAATAGGAGTTTCCATCATTTCCTTGCTTGAACCTCCACTCAAGAGACCTTTTAACAATAGCATTTGGAGGGATAAATTTGATTTATTTTTTTATTTTTCCTCGGTAGATTGTCAAGATCTCATAATAGAGTTTTAAAGCATGTAATTGTAATATTTTTTTTTCCTATATTGATTCTAATTTATTTTTTCTATTCACATTTTTATATAGGGGTGTTTGTTTTTAAATTGGTCACCCTAGGCATTGTCTACTTTTTTCATCTTCATTTGAAATTTGTACATCTTCTATTTTGACATCGGTCTACTTTAATATAAGGAAAAAAAAAGGAATTACACATCTTATTGTAAAATGAAACATTTTTCTAAATAAAATGTGCTTTTATATAAATGAATGTTATAAATAATAATGAGGAATTTATTATGGAGGAACTTATTAGAATTGGAATAATCTCAAATCCCTAGGAACTTGGTGGGTGGCGAGTCACGTGGCACGAATCTAAATTTTACACTGAAGGTGTCGCTTTTTGAAATTGGTCAGGCTAGGCATTGTCTACTTTTTTCATCTCCATTTGACATTTGTTCGTCTATTGTTTTGACATGGGTCAACTTTAACTTATGGAAAAAAAAAGAATTACACATCTTATTCTAAAATGGACCATTAAATTTCTCTCCTTTATATTTATACTTTGTTAATATGAAATTGAGATTTATAATCTCTCAATTCCACATACAAAACAAATATATGTAAAATAAACAACTCAATAATATGAAAATTTTCCAAACTATAAATTCATATCATATACTTAGTAAGTACTCATTCAAATCAAGAGTAAGGGGTGTTTACTTATTGTTTCAAATTAAAAATGGGGAAAATGTTTACTCACTCATTATTAAATAAAAGTAAAGCATAATAACAAAATTATTAACAATGTTAACATTCAAGTGATGGAAAAATTATCACATCAATTAAATAACTCACTTTCATTTAAACTTAAATATTTCCATTTAAAAAAATATATTATAATTATTTTACTTTTTAAATACAATTACATTTTAAGTTATTTATAAAAAAGTTCGAGTTAATGAAAATCACTTTTAATTAGCATTATGTTAAAAAAAATTACATTTAAATTTTTATATAGATAAAAACTTGATAACCTTACTTTTTACAATAATATTACATATTTAATTTTTTTTTTGCTTAAGCAAGAGTCGTGTCTTCTATTTCATTAAAACAAGCATAATTTACAAAATTTACGCCAAGCCACCAAACTCAGTGGTCTTAGGCCTGCAAGGAGCTATCTCAACAGAAACTAAGCCCTCGAACCCCAAAAAATACACTCCCAAACCATTTTGAAAACATACAAAAATAAACAATGGGAATCACAGGTTCCGAGAATGCTCCCCACAAAAGCTGCGCCATCAATAACCTAATCCAACCTATGAATCTCTACCGTCCAATCTTCTTATGGATACCGACACCTAAGATCCATTTCTCTCCAAGAAGAAACCCGATGGATAACCCCCGGACCCCACCAAACCACACGATCAAACCCGAGTGTTGATCGACTTAATCCCATCGGACGGCGGAGCAACACATCATTCGGCTGAAGTGATCGCACTTTAGTGTGCGATGAGGGTGGTTTTCAGGCCCGGCCCTCTTCCATGCATCAAGATTTTAATGGAATCGCTACCGAAAATTCCAAACCACCTTCCGTATATAAGCAGTGTGATCGCACCTAAACCACTTTAGAAGTGGTTTTGTGTCCCGCCACTAAAAATTGAGAAAAGTTTCCTGCCGTCATTTGTTACTTTCCACCTCCTGTCTGATCGAGATAACCTTGCGCCTGACTCCGGGGTTATGTAGGGAAGAGATTCCTACAGTTGTTGAGGCCATCCTTGACTAGTCTTCCACCATAGGCTTATCAGACCAGGAAAGTGAATCTTGCCAAAATATGATCATTGTGAATTAGCTTCCTGAGTTTTGTTCCTGTACGCTTCTTTGTCCTCTTCCTCCTGGTTATGGCAAAGTTCTTTTAGGTTGCTCGGCAACATTACAAGCCAATCCATCGAAATTATTCTATCCTTACAGCGGGACCCTTGGTTGGCAAGAATATCAACCAACTTGTTGGCCTTTCGTCGCACATGGATGAATCTGAGAGTGCGCAGTTCCTGAAGATGTCCCTGAATTTTATGGAGAACCCGTACTAGCCTCCAATGTTTTGCAACTTTCTCCAGCCCTATTCCATGACTGATTCTCTTGGCCGCGTTGATGACTAACTCTGAATCAGCTTCTATTATTACATTTTGGCAATTGTTCTGTTTGAGAAATTCTAAACCTTATTCCAATGCCATTAATTCCGCCATGTTGTTGGTGGCGTTTCCTAGATGACCATAGAAGAGGGAGATGGTGCTTCTGTTTTCATCCCTAAGAACCCCTCCAAAGCCTGCCATGCCCGGGTTGCCCTTTGAAGCCCCATCGATATTATACTTTTAAAAGCCTTCCCGGGGAGGATTCCAGAAATCCTTAACCAGTTCCCTCATGTTTATTTTCCTATCTCTACCTTGTGGACTAAGCCTCTGCATGTCTAACTGCCTAAGAATTGATAACTCTGCTTCTGAGGGAGGATTTTTGGGGAGATCCCTAACTGTAGTGCTGAATGTCTCCTTGAGCTATTTTGAGATTAGCTCCAACAAGTGAAGAGAGGAGCTCTTCTCTTCTTTGAAGATTCTTCTGTTTCTCTCTTTCCACACATTCCATATGATGAAACTAGGTAACAGAGCCCAGGCAGAGTTAAGAGCTTCATAATCCGAAAATTTATTCCTCCAATTTTTAAAGGTTTTAGTGATGCTTCCTTCGTCTCTATCAAACTGTTTGAAGATGGTGGCAAAAAAATCCCATAACCTGGAGGTGAAAATGCGGTTGTTGAGAAGATGTTCAATGGTCTCCTCTTGGACTTCGCATAGCTGGCATCTGGAGGGTCCCAGCATACCTCTCTTCTTGATATTATCCCAGGTTAAGATTTTCCTATGGTGAACTAGCCACATAAAGAGTTTGATCTTCATCTAGCCCTTGTGTCTCTATAACTTCTTCCAAGTTCTGTTCATTGCTTGGGATTTCAGCGCAAGGAGAATACCTTTTGCTTCTTTAATGTTGAAGTTGCCCTCTTTGTTGATGCCCCATCTTAGTTGATCCTGCCCTTCAGTAACTAAAATCATCCTCTGATCCAACAACCTCTTAAGGATCTCTACTCTACTGTCCAGGGTCCTATTCTCTCTTCCCTCTATTTTTTTCCATGTTCTCCATTTTTTTGTATTGTGAGAATGCTCCCAAAAGTCCTTTACTTTCACTAATCCTTGGTTATTTGTCTCCTGTTTGAGGCCCAAAAATTCCTCTCTCAAAAGAGTTGGTTCTTGTTGCCATTTATCCTCCCAGAATAGTGCCAGATCTCCATCTCTGATTTCCTAGAAACTGTTTTTTTGGACAACCTCTCTGTTCTCCCAGGCCTTGATCCATATGAGAGAGCCCTTTATGTTTCCATACATTCTTATGAGATCATGAGAAATCCAAGCACTCGAATATTTTTCCTTCCAGATACTTGCCCATTAAGCCTTAGGATCCTTAACCTGCCTCCACCAAAGTTTGGCCCCTAGAACCTTAGAATCTCAATATCATCCAATCCTAGGCCTCCTTGGTTCTTAGGTTTACAAATTTTATCCCATGCTATTCAAGCCCATTTTTTCCTTGTTTCCTCTTTTCCCTAGAGAAAATCTCTTTGGATGTTTTTAAATTGTTGTAAAACTCCTTTTGGAGCTGGGAGACCAGATAACATGAAGACAGGATAGCTTGGAGCACTGCCTTTGTGAGAACCAGTCTACCTGCTAGATTTAGAGACATTTGTCCATTTCCTGACCTTATCTTGCATCTTAATGATTAACGTTTCCCATATGCTTTTGTGCATAGGTTTAGCCATTAGAGGAACTCCCAAATACTTAGAGGGGAGAGAGTCTCTATGAAATCCAAGGATTCTGGAGACATTTCTCTGGATGGCTAAATGTGTATTAAAGAGAAATATTTTTTATTTTGAAAGATTCACTTCCATACCTGAAGCCAAAGCAAAGTCTTTCAAAATCTGTTTGTATGCTAGCGCTTCCTTGACCATGGGAATTCCCTGTAGCATGGTATCATCTACAAACTGTTGGTGAGTCAGAACTTGACCACTCTCTGAAAGTTGGAGTCCTTGAATTTTTCGGGTTGCTCTAGCATGCTTAGTGGACCGCCCCAGCCCTTCCATAATGAGGATGAAGAGAAAAGGAGAGAGTGGATCTCCCTATCTATGTCCTCTAGAAGGAAGAAAAATATTAGAGGGAGAGCCATTAATTAGAATTGGAAAGCTGGAGGAAGTCACCAGGGCCATGACCCATCTGATCCAATTATGATCAAAACCAAACACTGCAAGCACTTTCTTGATACATGTCCAATTCACTTTATCGTATGCTTTGACTATGTCCAATTGCATTATCATACCCAATTTCCTTTCACTAGTTAATAAGCAAACCACCTCGTGAGCTTGTATAATGTTATCTAGAATTTGTCTGCTTTCCATAAAACCTTATTGTTCCCCTGAAACCAGTGAAGGCAGTAAAGGTTTGAGTCTGTTGTCCACAACCTTGGAAATTATCTTATAAATAACATTGCATAAAGCAATGGGTCTATACCTTTATGGAGTTTTGGCATTATCCTGCTTTGGAATTAGGGAGATAAAGGAGGTATTGAGAGTTTTCAAAATGGTTATGTTCAGCCTGGAGTCTTCCACTACCCTTATAATATCCTCTTTGACAATATTCCAACAAGCTTTGAAGAAATCTACATTGAAACCATCCGGACCTGGAGCCTTACCATTTTGCATTTCCTTGAGGACCTCACTGACCTCCTTTTCCATTACAGGTCTGTTGAAATTACAGTTATCCTCTCTGGATACTGACTTGGGGATATGCTTAATGAGGTCCTTGATGAAAGGAACCCTGTCTAAAGTGTTTTCCTGAGCAATACCTCGGAAATGCTTAACTAACATTTCTTCTATCTCCTCATGAGATTGATGTATCTGCCCAACCACACCCTTGATCGAAGAGATTTTGTTGTGAGTCCTATTTGCTATAGTGGATTTGTGGAAAAATTTAGTATATCGCTCTCCTTCTTTTAGCCATTGAACTCTTGACTTTTGTTTCCAAAGAATTTCCTCTTGATTGCACAACTTTTCCCATTCTTGGTGTCCTTGTCAAAGCCTTCCTTGATCAAAGCTTGGTTGAGCTCCATTATTTTATTTTCTACCGCTTTCTTTCCTGCAAAAATATTGCCAAATTCGTTCTTATTCCAGGCTTTAGGCTTCAGCTTGATGTGCTTTAATCTTTTGTGAAGCAGGAACATTGTTGATCCTTGAGTTTGCAAATCCTCTACCCACCAATCTTCAATGTTGCTAATAAAATCTGGGTGAGAAAGCCACATATTTTCAAATCTGAAAGGTCTATTTCTTGGGGTGCCTATGCCCTTGATTTCCATTTGAACCGGCCAGTGATCTGAACCTCCAAAGGGAAGGATTCCTACTATTATTTCCTTGTCTATAAGCATGAGATCCTCAAAGATCATGAATCTATCTAACTTGGAGGCTACCTGTGAGTCCCCTCCTCTTTTATTGTTCCAAGTACAGAGGCCATTGTTTGTCTCAATATCAACAAGCTTCATTCTTTCTAAAAATATTTGGAAGGCTAATGAATCTTTATTTAGAACTCTTGTACCCCCTTTTTTCTCCGAGAGATATTTGGTCATATTGAAGTCTCCTCCTAGGACCCAAGGTAGTCCTGCATATCTGACTCATAGATCCACCAAGGAATATATGAACTTGATTTTATCATCTAACCTTTGAGGGCCATAAACATTTGTGACTAGATAAGTGTCCCTATCTCCTATTGGCTGTATAACAACTGATAAATAATTCCTTGATGCCTCTGCATCAATTATTCCAATTTTTTGGGGATTCCAGAGTGTGAGGATACCCCCTACTGTATTTTCTACTTTAACTTCTAGAAACTCAAATATACAGAGCCATTTACTATGGATTTGCCTTAATTTCTGAATGGAACATTTTGTCTCTTGAAAAAAATTATATTTGGTGCTGCCTGTTTCATTCTATTATTCATCATTCTCTGTTTTCTCTTACTAACAAGACCTCTAATATTCCAAGTTGTGAACTTCATAATTAAATATTGGTAAAGGAATAACTGGTTAGGTCTTTCATCTTACCTGAATCCACCATAAGCTTTCCACATTCCATTAGTAGCTTGTTTTGTTTTTTCCTGCCTCTTTTTTCCCTAGATTTCTCGGTGCTAACCCTGGAGTCATTTTTACTGCTTTCACCCCGTCATTGCTCTGTCTTTTAATGTTGTTTACTCCCTCCAGACCCTTTTCCTGGGTTTTCCATAAGAATAGCTGTTGTATTCGATTGAGCTCTTCTTGAGGTAGTGATTCTACCCTGCTAGTTGTTCCCTAAGCCAAGAACCCTTCGAGATCTAGGTTTTCTCTATCAAGAATCTCCTGTAGCTCAATGTCCTCCATGTCCATTTCACTCTGGGTCATTTCCTGATCCATTTCCAGCTCTGATTCATTCAACATGATCCCCTTCTGTTTTTCGTCTTCCTGTGTCTGATCTCTTTCTTTTTCTTTTTCCTTCTTCCCGTAATCTTCACTCATTGCTTGATCTTCTACTAATATTTCTTCATCCTCTTCAAGAACTTGGAACTAGTTCTGACTACCTTTTTGTTCTTCAGCTTGGTGTTGCTTTGGCCCTTTTTTGCTGCTTTTCCCTTTATGAACTACTTTGTGAAAGCTATCTATATCTTTCATTGTATTTATTTTTCTTTTATTCTATGCTTTACTGAGGGGGTAGTCTCTTAGAAGGTGCCCATGTTCATGGCATCTGCGACATCTAAATGGAATATGTTCATAGTCAATTGTTTTCACCCATTCCTCATCAAAAACCTCCAAGATGACTTCATCCGGAAGAGCTCCGGATAGGTCCATCTCCACACAGATCCTAGAAAAAGAGGTGTATTTTCCCCTCCTTGTGGATTCATAGGCTTTGATAAACCGACCTAATTTATTGCCTATTGCTACAAGGGATTCAGTTTGCCAATAGTCAAGAGGTAGAGAGTAGAGTCTTACCCAAACCAGAACTGAAGTAAAAGTTTCCTGCTCTGGAACGAAGTTCATCATCCATGGCCGCATATAGAGCCCTGCTGCTGGATAGAAGTAGGGCCCGCCTTCAAACACTCTGTCTTTATCTTCAATGTTAGTGAACACCACAGTAAAGAAACCTTTGGACCCCAGATGTAGATCAATGCTACCTTTGGGTTTCCAGTGGTATCTTATCCATGTTTGTAAAGCTTTTTTAGTGGGTCATAGCCCCATGAATTTTCATATGATTGCATAAGTCCACATGTGATCTCTGTGCTACTGCAGCGCTGGATCATTTAAAACTACTCTAGGAGTAATTTCAGCTCTGGGTTTACACTGACGCTTCTAATTTTTGTCTTTTGTTCCTTGTATTTTGTCATTTTCTTCCTTTTCTTTTGTGCCATCCTTCTCCTTCGATTCGGTACTTTCTGATTCCTCCTCCCTGTTTTTTCTTCCTTCCTCCGCATCACCTTTTCCTTTCTCCGGAGGCTTCTTACCCTTGTTGGCCACCACTTCCTTGTAGGAGGGAGTGGAGCTCCCTCCTCTACGCCGATCCATGGAGAGAAACCTGCTATAGTTGACAGAAACCCTAGTCGCCTTCGCTTCATGCCTGATCTTCCCTGGGATCGTTCGTGGATCCGACCTCTTCAACTCTACTTTTCATATTACATATTTAAATTACTAAGAAATAAGAAATAAATATGCATCACTATAATCTGACATTGAAAATAAAATATAAATAAGCAGGTTCATGCAATAGATCAATTACCGAAGTCATAAAAACTTCTACAAGAAAATAGTTCTTATCTTATTAAAATATAATGAACTATCTTCATCTTGGAACTAGGAAAGGTACAAGAGTTTTACAATACATGTAATGTGCAATCGAATATTTATTTATATCTCATAAATAAAAACTAAATATATTCATTTATAGGATGTGGTTGTGGAGCTTCATGTTCAAAATCCATGATACCTATTATGTAGTGGGGAATGGACACATTAAATTAAATTTGATTTAAACAAGTCATTTTTAGCATGGCATTTTACACTATTCTTGATGCTAGCATATTAATAAATATGATAAGATTTACATTAAATTATGTATTTTTTGTTGACACCTAATCATGGGGATTGGGCGAAAAGTTGTAAATAGTGTAGATAATAAATAATGGAAAAGGAAGAGTCATCGAGAGATGAAACCCAAGAATCACTCCCTCATGTATATAACTATGAACTATCTAAATTAATAAACATATTTCATTTGAGGAGTTACCTCTTGTTTTGACATGGTATCAGAGCCAACTCCATTTTTGGCTTATCTACCTTTGTAACTCGCTTCTTCCTATTCTACCTATGTTCTACCTATTTTACAAAGCTGACACCTCTTCCATACTCCTGAGGCCTCTGCCTTACTCCTATTTTCCTACCATTATTCTTTGCTATTTGCATTGAATAGTTTGGTGTGTGTGTGCATTGTAATGAAGTGAAGGTCAAACTGTGTTGGATTCTTTCATATGTCGATGTTGAACCTCCCTCATTATGTTGAGCACACTACGAGCCCGACTGTATACAAAACAAGCTTTGATGGGATGTGTTGAGAGGTTTTTGTATTCATTTTAGGCTTCATCCCCGGTACAGTTCCCACCGCTCATTGTGCCTCCTCTGGTATCAAAGCACCACCCTTAGTGGCTCCTCTACTTCAGATTCTAGATGACCACCCTCCATGGCTCCCCATTGCCCCACCCTCCATTTCATGTTTGACCCTCAGTTCATATAACCATACCTCTCCCATACACGAACAATTGAACACTCTCAACCTCCCTACAACATACCATTCCACTACACAGTCAGCCCCAAATAGTACACAATGCACATTCCTCCATCTGCCATACACTTTGCTCTTGGTATCTTCTCTGTCGAGAATAATGCTCCACGTCCATGCACAATCCTCCGTTTGGTTATACTCCCAAACGCTATGGTTATACTCCTAAACCATGTGTTTTATTCCCGACATATATTAACGTTGTCTGACTTCCTTTATCCCTAAAATGCCATTCCTGTTACCATATTGAGTTTTTGCACAAGCCCAATAGAACCTCGAATGTAAGACAAGCTGAGATCTGTAGTGTTGTCTCATATTTGCCTTTCAAGTGATTTCATTGTTCGAGGAAGCAGACCATCGCAAGAATGAAGCACAACGAAACATTGAATTTTCTCTCGTGTAGTGGTTGACTGATTGCCCAAGAGTGGTGGCTCATTGTACTCAATCCTACGTGGTGCAGTGGTTGACTGTAACAATTCACTCAAGGCTCGTAAACTGAATTTCATGTGATCACTATAGTCAAATCAGTTGTTTTTTAATATTGTGTTTTATATATTATTGTATTCCCTACACCAATATAAGCCCTCTCTCGTATAAGCCCCCCCCCATATATACCTTTGCTACATATTTATATTAGAATTGTAATTTTCTTTTACAAAACTACCACTTGAAGTGCTATTTCTTACAACATATTGACAGCAGAAGTATATTTTTTACAATACATAGATGTTACAGTGCATTCATTGATATCTATTGAGGGAGTGGTTCTCACTGGCAAGGAGAACTATTCAGAATGGTCACAGAAAATATACACATTCTCATTTTTAATGAACTGTGGAAATGAGTGTGTGTTGGAGAAGGAGATAAAGAACCAGAAAAGCCTACCTCAGACAAGGAATTTTCCATTTGGGAAAATAAGAACAGTAAGGCTTATGACTTGATTGCAACATCAGTAAATGAAGAGGTGAGTTGCCATATTTCTCCATTTTCAAATGCTTTTGAAGCCTTACAAAAACTGAAGGAACTCTATGACTCACACTCTGCACTTGAAGTTGTTCAACTCATGATTAAATTTTTCAGCCTTGAATTACAAAACAATGATCCTCTTGCTCTTACATCAAAAGTAAAATCTATTATGCATGATATCAAAGTCACTAATGTTGAACTGGAAATTCCTCTGATAGCTTTTCTCAAGGCACATTACCCCACTTACTCAAATTATCTTGAGTCATTGCAAGCAAATGGAAACCTCAAGGAAATTACCTTTGACTCCCTTGTGAATAAATTTGCTGAGAGAGAGAAATATTTTGGGAAAAAGACAACTCCTTAGTCTTCTAAAGAGGTTGTGTCTCTTACACATGGAGAAAATAATCTTGCTCAATATTCTTCTAGAGTAAGAGGTGGTCGAAGAGGAAAAGGAAGAAGAAATTTCAGAGGCAGGGGGCTAGACACTCTCAAGGAGAAAAGTCATATTTGCATTGCATATGATAGAGATGGATCACATGATGCATCCACATGCAAGTTTGCTTGGGACAGAATTGAGCAGGAAAGAAAACAACCTAAAGGTAAAACTAATGACAAAGAGAAAGGTAAAGAACCTAAATCCGCTCACTATGTTGTGGCACATTGTAATATTGGAGTAAATGAAGACTTATTTAATGCTTCACTTGCTTCTTAGAAAAATGATTGGTTGCTTGATTTAGGAGAAAATTGCCACATGAATTTTGGAAGATATTTTTTGAATAATTTACTGACAATGTTGATGGAGAAAAATACTTTGCAGGCAAATCAAAATTCAATCCATCATGGCTTGGCACAATCAGGCTTAAATTGCATGGTCTTCCAAACTTTCTTCTGCATGATGTTTTATATCTCCCACAACTGATGAGAATATTGTTGTCCTTGGTCCACATCCACCAGCAAGGACACTCCATTCATATGTTTGATGGCAAGTTTGAGGTGAGAAAAGCATCAGATCACTCACTTGTCATGACAGGGATAGAAGAAGAAAGGCTTCTCAAGTTGCAAGGTACCTCTGCTCATGCACAAAATATATCATACAATTTTCATTATGATGAAGGTACATTTCCATCAAGTTTATTATGGCATGCTATATTTGGACACTTGAACTATGACCGACTTTGCTTGTTGAAAAAAATGGTATTACTGGTTTGCCTACAATTCCTAGGAAACTTAAGCAATGTGATGCTTGCATTCTAGGAAAGCATAACAAACATTCTTTTCATGATTCACATTCTAGAGCACATAGAAAACTTGATCTCATTCATTCATATTTATGTGGTCCAATTCTTATTCCTTCTGCAAATGGAAATACATATATGATGATATTTATTCATGACTACACCAGAATGTGTTGGGTTTATTTATTGAAGAACAAATATGGTGTTTTTAGAACATTCAATAACTTTCATACATGGATTGAAAATTATGCACAATCTCATATTGGCTCTATTCACACTGATAATGGAAAAGAATACACTTCAAATGAATTTGAAAACTATCTTCGCCAACATGGGATCAAACATCAAACAAATGTGCCTTATAATCCCCAACAAAATGGAGTAGTTGAAAGGATAAATAGGACAATCTTAAATATGGTGCGCTCCATGATGTTTTTCAAGAATGTAAAATTAATGTTTTGGGCTGATGCAGTTCTATGTGATGTATATGTAAATAATAGATGTCCATCTAATGCTATTAAAAACAAGACTCCTTATGAAATGTGGTATGGGCACATTCCTTTAGTAAAGCATCTGAGGGTCTTTAGTTCAACCTGTTATGCCTTGATACCAAAGGTACATAAAAACAAACTTGGCACAAGGAGTGGTAAGTGTATCTTCTTAGGGTATTCAAACACCTCCAAAGCATACCATCTCTATGATGAAGTTAATAAAAATTTTGTTGTATCTAGAGATGTAATTTTTCTTGAATCTTCCAAAGATGACAATGTTGTTGAGCGGTAACTTGATCGCTTGGATAGATTCACAAATGAAAAATCATTTCAAGAATTTGATAATCATATTCCACATATTGAAGGGGGGATTCCTATGCTGGATCAATCTGTGGAAACTTCTTCTGAAGCACTCTCTCCCCCACATGAAACTCCAACCATTGATGATACTTTGAGTGATGTGATTGACAAAATTGGGAGACTCAATCTTGATTCAGTCCCGACTCAATCAACTAAGCAGCCTGGACCATCTCCAAAAGGTCCCCCAAAGTGGCTGACAAAGACACTTGAAAGTGTTCATCCTGATGAGGTTGGAATGACAGGAACAAGAAATTCAACAAGGCAAAATGGAGGTGATGTAGATGAGTCTGATTCACCTATTGATATGGATGTTTCTTATGACTATGAACAAAATTTGTCTAGAGATTTTGAACCAACACCCTTCAAAGAAGTCACTTCACATGATGAATGGAAAGAAGCAATGCAAAATGAGTATAATGCCTTGATAAAGAATGGCACTTAGAAGTTGGTTGATCCTCCATTGGGAACCAAACCAATTAGCTGCAAGTTGGTCTACAAGAACAAGTATAAATCTGATGGCTCACTTAACAAGAACAAAGCCAAGCTTGTGGAAAAAGGTTTTTCACAAAAGGAAGGGGATGATTATGAGGAGACTTTTTCCCCCACAACAAAATGGGCTACCATCCAGACACTCTTTGCCATAGCAGCTCGGAACAATTGGAAATTCCATCAAATGGATGTAAAGACTGCTTTCTTGAACGGAGATCTAAAAGATAATGTTTTTATGTCCCGGCCTGAAGGATTTTCTATGAAAGGACATGAACATAAAGTATGAAAAATTTTGAAATCCTTATATGGCCTCAAGAAAGCATCGCGAGCCTGGTATGAAAAATCAACCGAGCATCTTTTGAATCTCAATTTCAAACATTATGATCTTGATGATGCAACTTCTTTTGTCAAGAAATTTGGCAAAGCAGTTGTATATCTTGTGGTATATGTAGATGATCTTTTGATGACAGGGAACAATGAGAGCTACATTGCATCCATAAAGAAGGAATTGAGGAATGGTTTTGAAATGACTGATTTGGGCTATGTTCATTACTATCTTGGTATTGAAGTAACTCAACATACAAAATCTATATTCCTTTCTCAAAAGAAGTACATTGGAGATTTGTTGAATAGGTTTGGCATGGCTGAATGCAATCCTCTAACTACTCCAATGGAACAAAACGTAAAACTCACATTTATTGAAGGAAAAGAATTTTAGGATGCAACAAAGTATAGACAACTAGTAGGAAGTCTCAACTACCTGACTACTACCAAACCAAACATTTCATTTGTTGTTGGAATCCTCTCCAGGTTTATGCAAAATCCTTGTGAGGGACATTGGTCTACTGCAAAAAGAGTTTTAAAGTACTTGAAGGGAACTCAAGACTTTGGACTCAAGTATACACAGGTGGGTGACTTTAGCTTGATTGGATACTCTAATTCAGACTTTGATGGAGACAAAGAAACTGAGGTATCTACTTCTAGTTATGCTATGAGTCTTGGATCAGGAGTTGTCTCCTGGAGATCATGCAAACAATCAGTTCCAGCAAATTCCACAACAGAGGTAGAATATGTGTAAGCAGTTGAGGCAACAAAAGTAATTGTGTGGCTCAGGAAAATCTTGGAATATTTGCAGGTAAAACAAGTACATTCAACTCCACTCATGATGGATAACACCTCTACAATAAAGTTGGCCAAGAACCCAAAGTTCCATGATCGAACGAAGCACATCAATACAAAATACCATCTAATTCGACATCATGTTAAGGCCAAGACAATCCATCTACGCCATTGTTCCACTAATGAGCAGATTATAGACATCTTCACAAAAGCACTTGGAAGAGAAAAGCTTGAAAGATTCAGAATGATGCTTGGACTCACCAACATCCCTTCAGATTAAGGGGGGGAATGTTGAGACCTACTCATGGGGATTGGGTGAACAATTGTAAATATTGTAAATAATAAATAATGGAAAAGGAAGAGTCATCGAGAGATGAAACCCAAGAGTCACTCCCTCATGTATATAACTATGAGAAATCTAAATGAGTAAACATATTTCATTTGAGGAGTTATCTCCTGGCCTGACATTTTTAAAGATTTCCTTAAGGTGTTTAAGGGGTTTTTTTTAAGGTAGAATGATAGAAAATGTTTAAATGAAAAATTAAATGGGCTTAATTTTGATTTTTTTTCAACCAATTTACAGGTAGATCATAACCTAAACAATTCTTTTAAATAACAGAAAATATCTAAATTTTTGGTCAAATTCATATAGAAATTCTGGCTTTGGGGATTCTTAAGATAACTCCCGCAAAAAATTGCTTTAATTAATTATGATAAAGTCTCACCTTAAATCGTGTTCAACCTAATACGTTATTGGGTATTTGTTTATTTAGGAATGGTCATCCTTGACATAAAGACTTCTTAACTACAATTATCTTACATCGTCACTTGTTATTGTGGGACTCGCACGAGCTCTGCAAAGGCAACTGTAATTACTTCTGGAAAGATGAGAAAGAAAGAAAGAAAATTGTAACGTCCACAAGGCTAAAGATAGCCTATGGGACCTCTTTTAGAGTGTAAAAGTTGAAAAAAGTATGCACCTCAGGAGATATAATCCTCTTCAAAATGGATCTATATTGGTTCTATATATGCATATAGCATGTGCAAATTTTCATTTTTAAAACTGTATTTTTGAATGCATAAATGGATACAATGCCTTGAAAGTTTACTTGGACACTTGGATTGTGTAAACTACACCACATAAATTTGCAACTCCAACAAATTTTTGCTAGACAAAATTTAAATTTAAATATAAAATTGGAATTAATGGCTCCAAGAAAATGACTCCAAATTAATTTAAATTTTTTAAAAGAAGATAGCTAAAATTCTAAAACAAACCCCCTTCTTTATGTTGATTGCAGAATATCCTAGAATTTGAAGGTCACTCGAGTGAAATATTCTCTTTATTTAATCTCATTATCAACACACATTGACTTTAGTCATTCCTCTGTACAATTACATTTTTTGTGTGCTAGTTCCCACGAGGACCTATGGTAATTCTTCTCCTCATTACCTTGCATGTTATAGCTTGGACATAATGTGTATATAAGATTTTGACATAGCGATGTGATTGGAAAAAATTATTTAGCTAGGTGGTTCGAGCAACATCTGTCAGATAGACATCAACACAAGTGTGAGACTACTACAAGCCTGAACACATTTCCTCCCCTCCGTCCTCCACCATTTAGGCTATCTTGTAGCTGCTACAACACCCTCCAATATTTTGGCTTCCACTCAAATTTCGAAGCCTTCCTTAGTATTTTCCTTGATTTCTACAAACACTCATGCTCATTCCATGAGATTTTTTGAAGTTCTTTGGCCCCTTTTCCTTGTTGGATTAATTTTCATATTTTGGCATGTTGTCTGTTGTATAATGTTTGTGATCCTTTATCTGTTGGTTTCAAAGGTCGGTATTTGTGTATACGAGTTTTCCTAACCATGTAAACATTTGACACATCATACGCAAAGTCTTAAGCGCTGTCACAAAAGTGTCACCATGGTCATCCCAAAGTCTATCTTAAGTGTCCCACTTGTCGCATCTTGTCATGAGGCAGTCACACAGAGGGGAATGCTTTGTTTTTTTGTTCTGATGAACTATTTTGTCATGTCATCAAAGTATGCTAAGTGTGTGATCATAGTTCTATTTCATCACGAGTCCATCTATCTTCTTGCACTTAGCCATTTTCGGAAAATCTTCCCCACCAAGCAACTTAGCTTCACTGGGACCTAACTGAGTTACACACTGTGAAATCTCAATCCTCTTGGATGTGACCCTGCTTATTGGAACTATGCAGTGCGTAGTCACTGTCCTCTAGGGTTGTTGTTCTACGTAATTCTAGAGTCCAGTAACCTCCCTTGACCTCCAGAATTGTGAAGTTGTGCCTCCCAGTCTACCTTGAACTACCCACTTTGCACCTTTAACCCTAAAGATTTTCCCTTGCCTATTGAAAGTGCATAATGCACAGAGAGCCCAACCTCCCTTGGCCTCCAAAATAGCATATATTCTTCCTCAAGTTCCCTTCCCTCAGTCGGATCTCATTGGCTTTAGAAACTGCACTTATTTTCCCTTCAAGCCTCTCTGCTTCATAGTCCCTCTTGCCTCCTGAAACTACGTAGTTTGTCCTCCCAGGGTCCCATCCTGCAACCTCTAGTGCCTGCTTGAATGGTGCAATATCTTCCCTTAGTGGCTATTGCACAAATATTTCTCTCAGTGGGCACTGCACAAAATTTTCCCTCAGTGGGCATTGCGCAAAATTTTCCCTCAGTGGCCACTGCGCAAATTTTCCCCTCAGTGGCCACTACACAAAATTTTCCCTTAGTGGCCACTGCACAAATTTCCCTCAGTGGGCATTACACAAAAAATTCCCTCAGTCTGGCTTGAGCACGAGGGATTCACTCAATGAACCTCTAACATAGCACGTGCATTTGTGGCATACTAAACTATACCTTTAACTTGACTACATATTGGAAAATACCTCTAAAAATCACTTTAATTAACCCCCTACCAATATAAATCCAATACAGCTTCCCAATTTAAGGAACCCTTATTCTCACAAAATATTGTATGTATCCATTTTTTTATTAACATTTTCTATACCCTTTTATATTTATATCCCTGGTATAGTGATATGATGCCTCTCTTATGACCCCAAATGCGTTCTACAACACACCTTTCTTCTTTTGATATGCAATGTAAATGCATATTAGTTCTCCCATAATGCAATTACTTAACCCACACTCAAGCACATATCACTATGATTTGTGGCATTTAACGCTCTAAGGCACCAAATATCAACCATGTTTTAATAAGATTGATTATGTGAATGTATATAAAATAACATATAAATTGATATATATGATGATGAAAATTCAATTGATGAATCTTTATGAATATGTTTGCACCAAATAAGGTGTTCAAGGTGTTCAAGCACAAGTATAGACCCTCTAGATGCAAGACCACTATCTACAACCAAGGTTGGGGCCTGAAATCTCAAATCAAGGGTGAAATCCCAACCTATACATGCTTAGAAGAAGAGGTTGGACAAGTCCCAACACATGCGCTCTTAAGGGCTATCACTCATAGACTATGTAAAATGAAACAATGGATTAGAGAGAACACAAAGGCATTAAATGAATGGAATACAACTAGACCATAAGACAAAATTTTGGTTATAGAGGTGATCTACTCCATTTGGCTAGCTCAAAACATTGGTGTATTCCAAAGTAAACCTCTAAACTTCTACAATATTTTCTACATGTTGAAGGAAAGTATTACCTTATCATCCACTTCATTAAAGACAAGGCTTCCTTGCACTCTCATACCTTTGAAATACAATTCTAAAATTTCTAGAGGATATTTTGATGGTGCCTCAAGGGAACACAAGGCTCAACAACACTAGAGAATGACTCTTAATACCCTCTAGTGAGACATTATATTTCAAACATAGACTTGGAAGTGCCACCAACAATAGAGAATATCTCATTGCAATGTGCACACTTACTGATATTGCTTGGTATACATGGGCACTCACAAGTGGTTCTAGGTTAGATTTTGGGTGACTCAACATTTATTGATATCTTCCATAAAGCAAGAGTAAGAACTACATGCAATATTTTTTCAAAATTCCATCCTAATCTCTTACTCATATATACAAGGAGCTTAACAATGAAACATAATAGCTAGTATTTCATGTTGTAATAGTTCCACTAGGTTACGGATCGAGAGCACATAGGAGGGTTTCTCCCTTCCATGTACCATAGTATTATTTTGACTCTATGAATAGAAGTGAAGTTATTTATTTAAGCAACCCCTCCCAAATACATATTACCATGGTCTCTTCTTGACTATTTCAGCATAGGGGGTGTTCTTTCCACTAAATAAACATCCTTTTCAACAAAAATATGGATGAAATACTTCATGTAATATACATCTTCTATGATAAAAACTCTGGAAAATATGGGACCAATGAAAAGTTACTATTTTAAACTTGTACAGGCTAAAAAACCATATGTAGGTACTCCCTTTATAAATAAGATGATTAGGTTGTTTTCTTTGGGAAACAAGAGCCACATGATGGCAATCTCACTGTGCTTTTTTTTCTTTACAGGTGTTTTTTTTTAGCATTGTACACGGAGATTCAACAATAGTCATGTGGTGGCAATGCACTACTTTTTTGTATAAATGTATTTTCTACATGTAAGTTTGTGACATACAAATATTTGTTCTAGATTTTTAATATGAAAGGGGAGAAATTGCATGCATAACCATCAACCTATAGTTAACTTTGGAGACCCAAACAAATTTGCAAAAATTGTGATGTATAGTCAAGAATAATAACATATAGGAAATATTATATGCCATGCAGTGTTATGTTCAAATATATATCCAAAACTTGAACAACTGGAGAAATAAGCACTAGCTCTAGTTCTTGATGAATTGAATCGAGTGAAAAAAATAACAACAGATAAAATGGATTGTGAATTCGATGGAGAAAATCTTTTTGAATCTGAGAATAACCCACTTTTGATAACAGATTTAAACATCCTAGTCTAAGTACTGATTTTTTTATAATTGGAGCAGGTTCTAAGACCAAGCCTCTCCATCCTCTTAATACACATCATACCCACAAAATGAAAAATAGGCATTATTCAACTAAAAACTAATTGTTGTGAAAGGACTAAATTTCAACATTGCCAAAGAAACTCAATATTTTAGGTTGATTCAATGTCTCCATTATGGGCATGGTTGTTTGGAGTAACAACTTAGCACCAACGAAAATACTATTTCGAAAACCGCATACAATAATTGAAAATTACATACCAACCTATATTCACATGGATGAAATCTCATAAAAGAACACAAAAATACAAAACTATTTAAGGGGGTGCCAAGAATAATAAATATAGATACCAACCGATAAACTTGTAGCAGTTTCCATTAACTATGTCTGAGGTACCCAAATTTTGGCTCCCAAAAAATTTAAGACCAAACCTTTCCAGATTCTAAATACATTATACTCAATCCATCCTCAAAGGTTCAATGCATTTCAATTTCATAGAATAAATTAGCTCACCTTTGTAACATGACTAGTTAAAAGACTCAAATAACTTATAAGAAGGGATAAATTTCTATGATATTTTAAGACTTTTCTTCCTTGCATCAAGTTTTTTCTTATCAATGTGCACTCTTGTAGAGGCTAGATCCTTCTTCTTATGGACTGTTGATGCACCAACTCCTATAGCTTTTGTTGAAGCAACATTTAAGCTTGGATCTTGAATATTATTCTACCATTTGTTGTGCATGGTAGAAGTCAGGTAGGAGAGGTCACAAGGGTATTTTTTGGGTCTTCATTAGAACCAATAGACTTTGAAATTGCCACTTTACTCTTCTATTTGGGCTTCAAAGCATGAATTCTTGTATAGATCCTGCAAAATAAACCCATATCAATATATTTTGTTTGTAACATAAGCACATTGTACCTCTTGTAACATAAGCACATCATACCCATAAATAAGCTAAATTGATAAGTGGTTGAACACATACAAGAAGAATGTGTCACAGTCCAAGGGTTGGATTCCAATCCTTCTTCATAGTATTGCCACATATCTCTCCATTGCTTGCAATATTAGGGTGGAATATTTTTGTGAAAAAATATCCTGCAGTCCAAGCTAATCATTACTACTGAAAGATGCCAAATTTATTTCTCAAGTTTTACAAGTCATGCATGCCCCTTATATACTTGATGATTTAGATTAGCAGTAACTAGAAAAATAAAAAGAATTTACTATAGGAAACTAAACATCTAAAGCAAACATAATATCCATTTAAGAGAATGTAAATTGGATGAAGCATCATTATAAGGATCAACAATTATCTCTAGGAGGAGAGTTTGGAAAATCAGGAGTTAGAACCAGCTTCATTCGAAAAACACCAAATTCATATGGAGTGCCATCTGTAGGAAAAAACATCAATAAATTTAAATATATCTCATGTTCCAAAATTCTAGTAATAACAATGCAATAAAAATGAATTCAAATGCTTCAATAAATGCAATATGAAAAAATGATCACTTTCTCAAGCATAAAACATCCAAAATATGTTACATTATTCTAAATTATTCTTTTAGAATGTACCTGGTCCTTCAATGTCTGCAACTATGATTGAAAAAGTTGTCATAATTCACCACCTCTTGTATACTTCCATGAGGTGATTCATTAAGACTCTTCAGCTCCTTTGAAATTTCAATTATCACCATGGATGGGAGGTTCTCATTTTCAGCCTGTAATACAAGATATATATGTATTTATGTATGAAGATTCGATTCAAAATGGAAAAAAATCACAAAAATTTATGCCTAACAAAAACCATATTAACTGATTGTGAGAAACTAAAAATATAACAACCTACATGCAATTTTCACCAATGTCCAGGATGTTTGGATTTTACATGCTGTAAATCGAAGACTAATCAGAACTCTACACCTTTAATTATAGCATTGAGGAGATGAAAGGAAAAGGGACTCTCTTGTAGTGCTGAAGAAACCAAAATATGCCAAAAATATATGTATTGGTAAAGACAAAACATAAACATTCACAATATACCAATTACTAATAGCTATTTATGTATAGGAAAATGGTAATAGAAAGCACAAAAAGGTCCAGTAAGAGATGAAAAGCCCCAACTATTTACTGATGTAAGGTTTTTACTTTTGAAAGGAAGAGGGACTTCCTTGCAGTAAAAAATAAACAAATTTATGCCAAAAATCTATACGTGAGGAGAAAAAGGGCTAGAAACATTCATAATATGCCAATTTAGTTGTAGGAAAACCTCTATTAGAGATAATTGAGTATCTATAATGAGCTAAAAGGCCCCTTCAAATATCAGTATGGTCAGGATTTTTACCATGTCCCACTGATACAATTGCTTGAAATTCAACTTGTAGTAATGGCTAAAAACATCCACTTGCTTATTTGGCATATGTAACCTCCCTATCTAGTAGGTAAGATGGAATTTCACAACTCTCATTTACCTTGAAGTTTTGAGAATGAAAACTTCAGTAAGGAATTAGGAAAGAAAAAAAAAACATATAACATAGTCAAGGAATAAAGACCACTGGCCATGACAAGATAAAGCAGCCACATATTCATTCTTGTCTATATTGACCAATTGTATCGGGGTGAAAAATGTGCACAACAGTAACATAATTCAAAGAATGAGAGTTCAAAGAAGATCCCTATAAAACACTTTCAAGTTGGTGGTAGAAAACAGTCAACGTATGCATATGATGCAATGGTGCAGTTTTAGAAGGAAGCAATAAGAAAAGATATGAGGCTCCAAGAATTAGCAAGAGAAGAAAATATTTCTTCTTCTTTCTCTAGGACCAAGGATTCTTCAATTATTTTGCATGAGAAGTCTACTAGTGACATAATGCATGTAGAATAAAATGGCAATCCTTTATTTGAAGAAAAAGGAAGCTTGTGAATGAATGGCATGCTTTTTGTTCAACCCATGAAAACGACATTAGCGTTTTCTAGTGCTTTATCTCTCCATACAAATAATAAACCTTTTCTAGTGCTCTATCTCCGCGTAAAGATAATCAACCTTCTCTAGTGCTCTATATTTACGTGAATAGAATCAACCTTTTCTAGTGTTCTATCTTCGCATGAAAATCTTATACGAATCAAGTTAAAAAATGCTCAAACAGGAATAATAAATTCTCAAAATGGCAACCGGATTGGACTTGAATCCCAATGGTTATACCATTATATCCTCCATGGAAAGGGGGTTTGATGTGAGTGGTTTTGGGTGAATTATATGAGCATTGTATATCAACGTAGCTTAGAATTTGGTACATATGAGCATGTTGTAATTGAAATAATGAATGAGATTCAAAGCCAATGGCCATTGCATTATGGCTTTGTATATTGTTGGGAAATGAGAGATGTTATCTTCCTTTCCCCTTAAGTTTCAACCTTGATCAAGTCCTTTTTTAGCATACCAATAGGATAGGAACCATTATATAGATGTATGATGATGTAAATAACACAAATATATACAACTATATACTCTGGAAATTATTTGTCTTTGATTGTTCTTTGTATGACTGAGTTGGGTCAAGACTACTTTTAACATTGAAAAGTTCATATAAATTACACTACATGCCTGAGAGGTTTGGTTTTCTCCATCTTCCAAAAAAACATTCATGTTAGCATGATAGAATTTATGTATCCACTAACTAACATTGCATTTGTAAAGAATCTCCTGCATAATTTTTTTTAATCTTGTGTTGGTGAAACTCAATATTAAAATTCTCCTAAAACAAATATTCTTCTTTAACATGGGCATACACGCAGGTCTCTCTCCCTAGTCTTTACCCAAAAAGAAAGAGGTTTAAGTAAGCTAGTGAAAATATTGATTCAATAATGGAAGTCATTGTGTGTACTTAACATGGGCAAGTTGTTTCCTATTTATTGATAGCTTATTATTAATCTATGTCTGCAGAGTCACTATAAAATGGTTGACCAATAGATAACAGAAAGTTCTCAAGTTTGAGTTTATGAAGTTAAGGGTTCAAAAATATACTTCATGCTTATTAGACACTCACTCAATGATTATTACGCACCCATATTTTCCTTTAAGTCTACACTGGCAACTTAGGAAATTTATAGGAACACTGTTGTCAATGTCAATGATCATGGTATGAAAAAAGTTTGCAGGGTTAACATAAATATTCATCACAAATGTATATTATTGACATGTAAGTGTAAAGGAGTTAGAAGAATTTGCAAACTAAGAAAACATCACTATATAGGGTGAAAGAAATTATTAACAAATGGATTATGTACTTCCAATTCCATATAAGCAATGGTGGAATTTTGCCAAAAGGTTTTTGCAAATTGTCTTCATATGTTTCTTCTTTGGTAAAGTGCTCTTCCTTCCAGCAAGAATGTCTGCAGTGTGTCATGTCAAATCTACCTAGGTATTGTCATCAATCACATTTTGAGATACATATTGCTATATTCGACAGAATTAGTTTGAAAAACATATAACACCACAACCCAAACAAGGAGGAGGCGTTGAAATGCCTAGTTTACATAAGAAAATTAGTTTAAACAACACTGTTAGGATTTGACAAAGTCTCCAAGGTGTGTTTGTAAAAAAGGGTTGTCAATTCTGTCAGGATTGAGGAGAGTCACAACTATGTGCTTTAGTTTATTTCTGTTAGAGACTATGCCTCAAGTTTATGGGCCCTAGACCATTTTAGCCTCTCCAAATGATGTTTTATTTTTTAAGACTAATGATGCAATAAGAGAGAGAATATCTAGCTAAATTTTTTTTTTTTTTTTTTATCTCAACACATTGTAGATCATACAGTCCCTGTGGATGCAGATGGAGGTACAAATAAGGTCATGCAAACCAATAGCATTAAGAGCTATAATTCCCATCTACGATTTCATTCAGTGTACATGACTCTGCTATGTTATACAGAATTATGAACTTAAAATCTCATGTTGATTGTGTGCCTCTCTTTTGAGCAGGTCCATAGACACTTGCAACTTCATATAGAAGCACAGAGAAAGGTTTTGCAGTTAGTTCTAGAGAAAGTGGTGAAACTCTCACAAGTTAAAACTTGGGGTCAATTGGATTGGAATTTGCTTGTTCAAAAATTTCTTAGAAGGCCTCAAGGTTGAAAAGTGAATGTTTTTAAATCTACAATTTCTAATTTGACTTTCCCTACTTTGACTAAAATATTAGGTCTATTTCCAAAATCTGAAATTTTCAGTCAATAATTCTAGGTTGCAGACTGGTTTAGATATATTTCCCTCACTTTGAATGAGAGTTCAGTGAAGATTCCTATAAAAAATGGTCAAGATATGCATATGGCATATAATAATGAAATTTTTGTAAAAAGAAATGTAAAAAGCTACAGGGTTGCAAGAATTTTCAGGAGAAGAAAGTAAAGTATTTCTTCTCCTGTTTTAAGGACCAAGGACTCTTCGACCATTTTGAATTAGAAGGCTACTAGTGACATAGTACAATCATAAGAAAATGACAATCATTTATCTGGAAAGAAAAGGAAGCATGTGAATCAATGGAGTGTGTGTTCTTTAATCCATGCCAACAACATTAGCCTTTTCTAGTGATCTGTCTCTACATAAAAATGGTCAGCCTTTTCTAATGTTCCATCTGTGCATGAAAATAGTCAAATGCCTGAGGCAACCAGATTTTATATGAATTAAGATAAAACATGTTCCAACGGGAGTAATAAATTGTCAAACTGGTTGGGGAATTGAACTCGAATTCCAATGGTTATACCATTATATCCTCCAAGGAATGGAGGATTGAAATGAATGGTTTTGGGTGGAGCATATGAGTCTTTGGCCACTAAGAAAAAAAAAAAATTTATTGTAGAATAAACTATTAACAATTTCATGTGGAAATTTCTCTATATATCAGTTAGCTCTAATACCATGTAGAAATTCTGCAAATTCTCTTAAAATCTTGCTCTGAGACCTATGTAGAAAATCTGACTATAGATTAACCCGATAATGAAATATAACCAAAGAAAAATGCTATAACCTAGTTCTACTATAAATTTGTGGAAGCTTAAATATTGAGCAAGATCGAGCTGAACACATATAACCAGAAGAAGAATCAATGCACATGAAACACAAAAAATACTAAAGGGAAAGCCTCGGCTAAAAACCCCACTATTTACTTTATCATACAAGGTGGAAATACATCAGAATTATACAAAGCCTTAGCTCTCACTGCTAGCCAACTCTCAGTACAATCCTCCTGGATGATCATAGTCAATCAAAACCTCTCACAAGCCTTCTCCTCTTCCCTCCAAGGTCCTATTTCCTTGCGTTGTTTCTCCTGGGTGATCCTCCTGTTACCAAGTGGAACACTAATCTCACACCCTGTCAGAACTGCGTAATCCTCAAGGAACCTTACCTTGACTTCATGCATTGGTTTCCTTTATAGGAAAACAAATGAAACTGATAGTACATTGTCCTTGACATTTAGCTCAACTGGGTCTTTCATAGAATAGACATGCATGAGTTTCTGATGAGGGAATCTTCAGTTATTTGGAGTACACTAGTTGAGTTCATGCATGCATCAACTGACTGATAACTCACAATTAGTTCCTCAAACAGTTTGGAACTAATTTAACTGGACTTAACTCAGTAAATTGAGCTAACTAATTACAACTCAAATATAACTCAATCTTATCTCCTTAATTAAGGGATAATCTCCTTAATTTAAGGGATAACTATTGCATGACTGTAGAAAGACTTCTAACTTGAATGTCTCCAACTAATTAATCCATAATGAATTAATTAATTATTTCCAAGCAGTTGGTGAGACTAAATTCGAATTCAAAATTTTAATTCAAGGACAAATTAAAATTGGAATATTCAGGATTCCATTTTTATCATTTCTTGTTGATATTTTCAACACTCCCTCTCAACAAGAAAGGAATTCAACTCGATCCTGATCATGAACCTTTGGAATGTTATGCATGCAACACTTCCCTCTAGTGTTATTGCTCCAGAAACTCCAGAAAAAAAAAGCATCCAACCTAAATCAGTATGATGCATCTGTCATCAAAGTCTCTGACTGTTATTACCTTTGTCAACTAAAACTTTGCGCTTCTAGTAACTCAGCCTTTCTGCACTATTGTCAATCCTTCTCTGTGCTCTTTAGTATCTGACTGCTCTATCCTCTGTCACTTTGATCTCTGACTACATCAATCCCACTGATTCCTCCTACTACTATGTACTTTGGGCTCCCGTAGCAAGGTACGATCCATGAGATAAAACCTCTCAATGGATCCTACCCAATTTTAGTCTTCTTTGGACTATCACTTCACACCGCCCCACCTCACACCTGGAGGTATGGTTGCATGTGATCTTCCCACTTTGAATGAAATTCCCCCCTAATGGAGGTGTCTGCATGAATGGATCTCTTCACTCAGTCTCCTCTCTACTTCTCCAATTGTGGCTCCTCCACAATTGTCTGAGAATTCTTCTAGGACTACATGTTGAGAGGTAATTTACTCTCCCTCTCAACCACCAAGTCTCTAACCTGTGCTTTGCTCCTCAAGGCTTTATATGCATCTTGAACCTCAAGAGCATATAGGCTCTTAACTCGTGAATCGATCTGTTTCACCTATCGTGTGGTGATGTGTCTAAGGAAAACCCTTCTCTTACTAAAGACAACATTGTAGCCTTTTTCCTCCAACATCGTGACCGATACCAAGTTCTTGTTCAGTCCAGGCACATACTTCACATCTGTCAAGGTGATAAGAGCTCCATGCTCCCTCTGAAAAGCAATCGTGCCCACTCCTGAAACACTATACCTTTTGTCATCGCCCATCTCTATGCACATCTTGAGGTCTTTCTTCTCCAAGGTACTGAATAAACTTTTATCGTCAGTCATGTGGAATGAGGCTCCACTATCAAGATACCAAACACTACCCATCATCGATGACACCATGCATGCGATGAGGGTAAAGTCCATTTTGAAATGAGAGGCTAATGCCTCAGCTTCTGATCCTTCCGAGGATCCCTTCTTGGACTTCTTTGATGGGAAATTAGTCGCATTATGTCCCATCTCGTGACAACTAAAGAATCTCACTTTAGACTTGTCACTCTTCTTTCCTCAATGAGAATAATTCGATTTGGAATGGGAAACCTTCCCATTCCCTTTCCTTACCTTACTCGCTAAGGTGAGATTTTCTTCATCATCATCCTTGGATGAAGAACCATCTTGTGTGCTCCTCCTGATGTCCTCCTGCATGAGATCCGACCACAGTCATTCCCAATCCGACAGTTTCTCCCTTCCATTCACAGAGTCCTGGTAGTTATTCCAAGTCTTTTGAATTCCAAGGAGAGAGAGGCTTACCATATCATCATTGGCAGTAGTTATTCCCACACTCCTAAGCTCATCTCTGCAAGTGGTGAGCTTGTTCAGATATGTGGAAATAGTATCGTCGTTCTCCATCTTGATTCTTCGAAGCTTATCCTTGAGCATTAATTTCCTCTGGTCGCTACTGTTTTGGTAGAGGTCCTTCAATGTCTTCCACATTGAATATGGAGTATCCTTCCCATGGATACTCAAGACAATATGGCCTCGAACTCCCTCAAGGATGATTTGTGTCACCCTCGCCACACACTTCTTCCACTCAGCCAAAACTTGTGCATTATTTGAACCTGGCTTTGGGTTTTCTTGATCAATGAAATCCTTCAAGCCATTGTCTTCAAATACAGCCTCCATGCAATCTTCCATGCTATGTAATTCAAGCTACCTTCCATGGAATACTCAAGTCTCAAGCCATAGAATGCCATTGGCCAACCTTGAAGTATGATAAGAATTCAATTTTCACCTGCAACCCCAAACTTCAAACTTCGAATCCTCTTCTCTGTATATTGTTCACATCTCTGTTAAACTAGGCTCCGATACCATGTGGAAATATCTCTATAGATCAGCTAGCTCTGATACCATGTAGAAATTCTACAAATTCTCTAGAAATCTCGCTCTGAGACCTATGTAGAAAATCTTACTGTAGATTAACCCGATAATGCAATATAACCAAAGCAAAATACTATAACCTACTTCTACTATCAATTTGTGGAATCTTAAAGACTGAGCAAGATCAAGCTGAGCACATATAACCAGAAGAAGAATCAATGCACATGAAACACAGAAAATACTCATGGGAAAGCCTTAGCTAAAAACCCCACTATCTATATTATCATACAAGGCGGAGATACATCAGAATTATAAAAAGCCTTAGCTCTCACTACTAGCCAGCTCTCAGTACAGTCCTCTTGGATGCTCACAGGAAATCAAATCTTCTCACAAGCCTTCTCCTCCGCCCTCTAAGCTCCTATTTCATTGCATTATTTCTCTTGGGTGATCCTCTTGTTACCAAGCGGAACACTGATCTCCCACACTGATTTCACACCCTGTCAGAACTGCACAATCCTTAAGGAACCTTACCTTGACTGCATGCATTGGTTTCCTTTATAGGAAAACACATGCAACTGATAGTACACTATCCTTGACATTTAGCTCAACTGGGTATTTCACATAATATACATGCATGAGTTTCTGATGAGGGAATCTTCAGTTATATGGAGTACACTGGTTGAGTGCATGCATGCATCAACTGACTGATAACTCACAATTAGCTCCTCAAACAGTTTGGAACTAATTTAACTGGACTTAACTCAGTAAACTGAGCTAACTAATTACAACTCAAATATAACTCAATCTTATCTCCTTAATTAAGGGATAATATCCTTAATTTAAAGGATAACTGTTGCATGACTGCAAAAAGACTTCTAACTTGAATTTCTCCAACTAATTAATCCATACTGAATTAATTAATTATTTCCAAGCAACTAGTGAGACTAAATTCGAATTCACAATTTTAATTCAAGGACAAATTAAAATTGGAATATTCTGGATTCTATTTTTATCATTTCTTGTTGTTATAAGTGATGGTGGAAGCACAAAAATATCAGGGAAAATGTATTATAGTAAGCACAAAAATATCACTTGTTGAAAATCACCTGAAAAAAAAGGTATGATATGTGACTCAAGGTGGGAATTACACTATCTTCTGTAGTGCACTCTTCAATTAATGTTGAAACATATTCTTACATTTCCCTTGTCACCAAAAATATTTAATACACCACTTCTTCCATTTGTTTTGAAATGATAAATGTGCATAATTCTTTGGGGAAGTCAACAGTGATAAACTTTCCTCCAATAATATACTTATATAAATAATCCTTCCAAGAACATATGTCTATCAATACAAAGTTCAAATCAATAATAAATTTAAATTTAAAACCTTAAATAAAATTACAATCTCCCAACAACACTTTTGCATACCTCGGAATTGTTCAACGAAGGGATAAATTTATCAACAAAGACTTGTAATTTGTTCACCTCCCCAGCAAGACTTGTATAAGGACAATTATGGATTCTTCCTACCATTTTCAAGAGCAAAGAATTTTGCATAGATAGAGTGCATAAACAGTCAACAAGGTGTTGCAAAGGCAAAAGAACATAGGTATAGTTATTTTATTCAATAGAAAGTTATTCATAGTAATGTTCCAAATAGTTAACCAAAAGATGGTCATTTACAATGCATCTACCTGATGCTACCACATTCACCTATAGATAACATGTTGCTGGGATGGAATTCCCATGCTCTCCGTTGCACCAGCATTTACTGTGTAAAAATAGTTAAGAAATATGTAAACTATTAGGATATGACTACAAGGTAACCTTGAAATAGTCAAACATTGTGGATAACAAAAATATTCAATTCATGGAAGGAAATATAAAGTAATCAAAATTGTACATAATACACTTTCTAATATAATAATCATTATTGAAAAACATAAAATCAAATTGAAATTTAAGAAAACACACCAATTCCAATAATGCAGAGAGATCTTTGCTTGAGATGGCCAATAATAGACTTCTTGTAATTGTTTCAGAAGCAAGGCATGATTTAATTATAGCCATCATTTCCTTACATGCTTCTGTCATTTCTTTGAATAAGCCCTTGATCAATCCTAGATGAAACTCCAGAGAGGTCAAGATATAGCTCAACAAACCCTTCAAATTTGGCATAAATGATAAATCTTATAAAAGGTGAGGATAAGGCTACAAACAATCTTCCTTGGAGGTATTTTGAATATATATAGATTTCTTTCAGAAGAGCCCAAAATAGAGCCTTAAATGACAATTAGATTATTCTAGAAACCATAGAGAGGTAACACAGTAATGTCCTCTAGCTTCACTCAGAATAATCCAAATTTTGTCCACAGAGATGCCATTTAAAATACTTAGGTCAAATACTACTATGGTTTACCAATAAGAGGGCCCAAATAAGCCCTAGAACGGGCCTGAAATTAATACAAAAATTCCTCAGACAGGGGGGGGTCTCAGAAAGGTCAAGAAGGGCCTCAAGAAAGGACTAGTCTATGCCTTAAATGAGCCAAAAGGAAATGAAAGATAGATATGAATTAGCCTCATAAAATAAATCATTTCATAATGACCCAAGATCCTTTCAAATTGATTCAGAAGTGCCCTGTAACAAGGGTCTGAACTACATGATATTCAAAGTGTTATATTCAAATTGATTCAAAAGTGCCCTTTCAAAGTGCTTACACAGTTCACATCATTTACTACAAGAATTCAAGCATTCTAAAAGCTTACCAGCCATCTTGGAGATTCTGGGATAATAGAGAGACTAATAAGTAACAGAAAATTGGGAACTAGCTCTGCATCATCTCCCAGTGACAACCTGCCTCGCTCAACAATGCATATTTTTTTCTTCTAGTTGTATTCTCGGGAGAGATCACAGGTATATTGTGTATGAAAGTTTATGAAAAGTGGCCACCAAGTGGCCTACTATTCCTTTTTGGAGGTGATATCTCATGTTATAATCACTTTGCTATGTATTTTCCTTTTCCAAACCATAAAATAGAAACATATGTATTCTTTCTTTGGAAAAATAAAATCAATTAAAATTTGCATACCATCACCCTATCAAATTCTTGTCAATCCAAAAGTTGCAAAAAATCAGATACCATTCATCTTAAAATAACCATTCGATCATACGCACACATTACAAGGCCCATCAAACACATATATATTAATGTAGGAAAAAATAAGAAATCAAAGTGTCATCACCCTTCCAATCTACCAGAAGCACATATCTCAATAAAGTTGCAAACAATTTTTAAAAAAACTACCATCACATGTCCAAAAGCCTTTAAAGATAGTAATTAATGTTAATGTCGTTTAGTGAAAGCACTGAAAGGAAATTCCCGAAATATGATTGAGGACTCAATTATCAATAATAACCAAGTGCAATTTAACTATTGTAGACCCCATGCGTATGGACAAAATATAAATACTTCCAAAAAGACTCTGATGGAACATTTTGAACTACAGGCTCTAACTTATATATCTAATTTAAAAAATAGGAAATTCAACTACCACATAAACATTCAAAATAAAATGCACTTCATGTGTTAGACTTTTCTCTAGTGTAAATACGTTGACTTGAGTGAGCAGAAACCATCCTGACTAAATCTTGTTTCATCAGATCCTTGTTATCCTTTCTAGCAAGCGAACCATTAATCTAAAAATTCAAGGAAAATGTTAACATTAGTGAGAAGAACCACATACTTATCCGAAAAACATACTCATGAAAAAGGAACCACCTCTTCTTGTTTTTCATGATTAAATGGGCCAACTTTATAGGAACCACAGTGGAAGGCATCCAACACAAGTGTTGAGGTAAGGGATACCCTTATCTCCAAATTGTATATATGTGTTGAGGTAAGGGGTACATATAGCTATATAGGTATGTAATTCTATTTTTTTTAAGGAGGAAATAACAATTTAACGTTTGAATGAAACACAACTACAAAAGGATGAATGGATAGTGAAAGAAACTTAGACCAAAAAGAAGGTAGCAAAAAAAGGTTGAGTTATCCCAAACATTCACCATTTGAACTATTCACTAGACCTAAAACCAAAAAGTACAAAATTAACATCAGATTCATACAAACAAATCAACAAAAATACAACCAATAATTATTTATAAATGATCCAACATATGGAAATACATAAGGAAAGAGAAAGTAGAATGTTTTGAAAATCTAACTTGTTCAAATTTTTCACAAAAGATGAAAAAACTTTGTAATCACATTCTTCTAATTTGTGTGTATCATTCCTAGCATTGTATGATAAGCTTGTGATTGCTATAATAGACTAAAGTTGTACAAAAGCTTGATCTGTCAAATCATAATTATACATGTGTTGCCCATTTGTTCTACTATACCAACATAATTGAAGATCGATGCCTTCTAGACTATCCAAAAGGTAAATGTCATTATGGTAATCAAACACCCTATTACCATCCTTCTTCCTTATTCTTTGGACCCTTCCAATGTACCATGTTCCACAAGAAACACCTTGTTTTGTACTTAGAGGAACACCTTTGCAGTACATTCAGTGGGGGGACTTGATTTGCTTTTAAACAACACCCCACAATCTGATCCAATTCCAAAGCCAATTGGAACACCCTTTTGTGGAGCCTTCCCATCTCGCTTAAAGTAGACCCCATTTCTCACCTTTGTCAACCTATCTTTGGATAATATTGGATTTCCATTCAACTGACTAACCAAACATGCTTTAAACATATCCTTACCATCAAGATCCACCACTATCTTTATTGTTTGCTTCCATTTTCATCAATGCAATCTAAAATTTCATACAACTCGTGTCACCACTCACTTTCCATTTTTTCAATTCAATTTCATTGTGTACCAATGGTGATGAAGATTGGAATATAGAGTTGGAACAAATCAGTGGAGAATCATCAATTACTTTATCCACAATTTGGAATGTTGGATAATTTTGTCCTCTGTCCATGGTTTAACCCCCAAGAAGATTGAGTGTAATTTTCTAGTTGCATTCCAAGAGTTGATAAAATCTCTTGTGCATCCTTCAATCCAATCTTAAGGGCTTCTAAAATTTTAGCATCTAAAGATATTGAATCATATTGCGACAATATGTCAACGTTTTGTGTTGTTTCTTGGTGAAATCTTTTCCAAATTCCTTCTTGCTTCTTATGAGATTTATTAAAATGAAGCCCTTGGGGATCTGATTCTTCTTCACGAACTCTATTAAGGCTTCCAACAACATGAAGCAAGTCAGTGAAATCATAGGCCCTCTCCACTCCAACGATCCCACCAACTTTACTAAGGAAGCTCTCACATACATCTGACCCAGTCAGGTTCAAAACACATGGAAAGTTAGAGTAATGATCTCAAAAGAATCTCATCAACAAAACTGCAAAATGGCAAGAAATTTTCACATCTTGATATGCCTCTCTGCTGATGAAATTTATGTTGACATTAGTATGAGATTTCTTATGTACCCAACATAACCATAATGTGAATAAATGATGAACTTGTGAAGTGTTTCATAGCCTTTCCCAAAGGCTAAAACTATGAGACATAAAGATGTCATTGTAGTAAAAAACAATCATTAGATAAGTCTTTGTAGCTAGTGTCCTCTCTAAATTTCCACTTGGTGTACTTCTCAACTCTTTCAAACACCTCTGTGTTGGGTTGTGTTATATTATTTCCACGACTAGCCTACATAGTTTATAGGGGGGTTAGAAGGGGGGAGGAGCCCCCCTTTCGTTGCGCCGATTGCATAGTTGGGGGGTCACAAGGGGGGCGATAGACACCCCTATTCAGGGGGTTTGAGGGGGTGGGTAGCTCCCCTCTATAGGGTATGGGGCAGCACCCAAGGGAAAAAAAATTTGGACCTTATATTAGATTGGGCAGACCTACCTATGGTTTGTGCATGATTTTTGCACATGGTTTTCGATCCATGGTTTTGGACGTGATGCTTTCAATCCATGGTATTGAATGCTTCGACATGTTTAAATATGTATTGTAACATTGAAAGGAACATAATGAAAAATCAACCTGGTATTCCCAGTTTTTGGACCCAAGGGAAAATATCTGTGTATATGTGTTTTATGTGTTATGCTCTTGCATTGTTTATGTTGGGTCCCTATAATACTAGTGATTACCCCATTACTATGGTAGTTGTACCCCTTATTAATATTGTTGTGCCCCTATTGCACCCATATTGTTATTACTGTGCCCCATAGAATCCCTCTATTGTTATTTTTGTGGCTTTATATTATTATTGTTAGGTCGGCTGGGTTATATTGTGACTCCTTAGACTCCTATATATAGAAAGGAGGTTTTGTCATTTGAATCATCCAAGAATTGTTCATTTATGTAATGTAAAGGAGGTTGCCCCCTCGAAGAGGCTGAATTCTAAGGCGTTGATCTATCTTTTCTATCTTTTCTTGGGCTGGTTTCATAACATTTGGTATCAGAGCTTTGGATTCTAGGGTTTCGCTGCTCCAAACAGGTCATCGTGGAATTTTCACTATAACTTTTTTTCTGCGATGTTTCAGAAGTAAAAAAAAAAAACCATTTGAGAAGACATCGCACTGAATCGTGGGTCTGAATTTCAAATCTTTTTGCGCTATATTGTCGGAGATATGATCTGAGGAAGTTGGTCCTTTTGCAAAATCCTGAATTACATTCAAAACACGTGACCTGGGGAAAATCGTCATAACTTTCTCTCTGCGCATCAGATTGAAATTTCATAAAAAGGTATAGAAAGAGGACAGAATGTAGTTTCTTGTATATAGTTTTCAGAGGCAAAGGTCAAAATAGTGACACGTGGCACTTCATACAAGTTCACTCTTCTGAAAAGGTCTATAATCAGGTCACTATGGGATATTTGGCATAACTCTTCATTGGAGAGTCCAATTAGGGTCAGACTGGTGGCATTGGAAAGAGGACACAGAGGGCTACCACAGGTCACAATTTCAGAACTGGATGTTCTGAAAGTACAGAGATACATCAGAGGCAATATCGAGCTCCTACAAAGAAAAAAAAGGTGTGTAGATTCTTTTAAATTTTTGCTTAAGATTGGTTTGAAAATTTATTTTGAAGGAATTCAAAGGGCTAGTAGAGCATAATTATTGGTAACTGATGCCCCGAGGAAAGAAAATGCAAACATCTAGTAAGGAACCTAAAAGCTCTAGCATGACTCATGAAGAAGAGGAAGAAATGCTACATGATATATCAAAATTACAAGACCAAGTGAAAAAAATGTCAACCTCACAAAAGCTAACAGAAGGAAAGATAAATGGCATGGAATCTAAGATAAAGGGCGTGGAAGCTAAGATGGATGATTGGAAGATAGATTTGAAGACAGACATGACGAATTGAAAGAATAAATATTGAATAAGTTGCTACAGAAATGTCACTAATGGTGAAAAGGTAGTAAAGGAAACTCATGATGCGAACAAAAGAAATGTTAATCATGATTCCATAGACTCTAATGTGGGATCGAAGACCATCATATTCCAAAAATCGATATGAGGAAGTTTGATGGCAAGGATCCCGCAACATGGATATTACAAATGGAGCAATTTTTCGATCTCAATAATGTGCAAAACACACAAAAGGTACATACGGCAACTTTATATTTGGAACCAAATCAGTTTGTATGGTATCAATGGCTTTGCTCTCGTAAACAATTTATCACTTGGGCAATTTTTACGGAAGAATTTATGGCACATTATGAGGATACAAAAAGCAACACTTTTTTTAGCCAATTGATAAGTCTCAAACAAAAGGGTCCAATAATGGAGCACATTGAGGAGTTCCAAAAATTGAACATAAGGGTAAAAGATATTCCAGAGGAGCATAGGATTGATGTGTTCATAGGGTCTTTAAAGGATAATATCCAACATGATGTTCGCCTTTGGGAACCTGATTCATTAGA
Source organism: Pinus taeda (assembly GCA_000404065.3). Lineage (NCBI taxonomy): Eukaryota > Viridiplantae > Streptophyta > Pinopsida > Pinales > Pinaceae > Pinus > Pinus taeda. The sequence goes on along the minus strand of APFE031726367.1, from coordinate 1,071 downwards.
GAAGGCATTCAGGTTAGCAAGAAAAATGGAAAGCAAAATTATGGCAACCAGGAAGCATACCACTCACAACTATAAAGATGGAAGTGTTGTTGCCCTAGTCTTCCACAACCTATAAGGTTGACACCACAACAATTGGAAGAAAAAAGAGCAAAAGGGCTTTGTTACAGTTGTGATAGCAAATACACTAAAGGTCATAAGTGTGCTGAGAAGAAATTATTCTACATAGATTGTGAAGAGGAAGAAGAAAAGGAGCAAGAAAGGTCAAAAGAAGACGATATACTCTAGGAACAAAGCTTAGATGAAGAACAAATGAATCTGACGATATCTTGTAATGCATTGGTGGGAATTACCACTCCTCAAACCATCAAGATAGAAGGACAAATCAAGAAGAAAAAGGTAATAGTGTTGATTGATTCAGGAAGTACCCACAATTTTATTCATTGTAAGGTAGCAAAAGAATTGAATTGCTTCCTATATCCAGCACCAGAGTGTCAAGTGATGATTGCAAATGGAGGAACAATAAATTGCTCTGGAAAGTGCCATAATATCAAGCTATCCATGGGAGAATATGTATTGACTAGCCCAATGCTTTCCATTCCAATGGGAGGTGCTGATGTTGTACTAGGAGTCCAATGGCTACAATCCTTGGGTACAATAGCTTTTAATTTTCAAGAACTTTTCATGAAATTTTCTATGGAAGGAAAGGAAGTTGAATTAAGGGGTATTGCAGGGAAACCAGGAAAAGATAATAAGCTCTAATGGTATGACAAAGCTTCTAAAAAAGGAGCAAAGAGGTGTAATTGCACAATTATTCTCGCTAGATGTTTCCACATCAAAATCATCTATTTCTCTAGATCTCCAAAAAGACCTGGACAATCATTCCAAGGTATTTGAGACTCCCAAGGATCTCCCACCTATACATGATCATGATCATGCTATTCATCTGATTCCAGGAAGTGTTCCTCCGAACATCAGGCCGTACAGATATCCCTATGTCCAAAAGAGTGAAATTGAATGTATGGTTGTAGAAATGCTAGAGGCTGGTATAATTCAACTGAGTCAAAGTTCTTT
>APFE031726360.1:0-27373 GCA_000404065.3 Pinus taeda | reverse complement strand
ATATGGTCAGATTCATTTCTTCTTTATCTAGGCTTTGTTCCTGTAATATATCCTCTTCTTTTAAACTTTCTTGCTCCTTTTCTTCTTCCTCTTCGCAATCTATGTAGAATAATTTCTTTTCAGCACACTTATGACTTTTAGTGTATTTGCTATCACAACTATAACAAAGCCCTTTTGCTCTTTTTTCCTCCAATTGTTGCGGTATCAACCTTATAGGTTGTGGGAGGCTGGGGGTAACAACACTTCCATCTTTATAGTTGTGACTGGTATGCTTCCTGGTTGCCATAATTTTTCTTTCCATTTTTCTTGCTAACTTGAATGCCTTCTCCAATGAATCAAGTTCCCAAAGGCAAACATCATGTTGGATATTATCCTTTAAAGTCCCAATAAACACATCAATCATATGCTCCTCTGGAATATTTTTTACCCTTATGTTCAATTTTTGGAACTCCTCAATGTGCTCCATTATTAAACCCTTTTGTTTGAGACTTATCAATTGGCTAAAAATGGTGTTGCTTTTTGTATCCTCATAATGTGCTGTGAATTATTCCGTAAAAATTTCCCAAGTGATCATTTGTTTACGAGAGCAAAGCCGTTGATACCATACAAACTGCTTTGGTTCCAAATATAAAGTTGCAATACGTACCTTTTGTGCGTTTTGCACATTATTGAGATTGAAAAATTGCTCCATTTGTAATATCCATGTTGCGGGATCTGTGCCATCAAACTTCCTCATATCAATTTTTGGAGTATGGTGGGTCTTCGGTCCAACATTAGAGTATATGAAATCATGATTAACATTTCTTTTGTTCTCATCATGAGTTTCCTTTACCACCCTTTCACCATTAGTAAGCATTTCTTGTAGAAACTTTGTCAAATCTGTCTTCAAATCTTCCATGCCTGTCTTCAAATCTATCTTCAAATCGTCCATCTTAGCTTCCATTCCATTCATCGTAGATTCCACGCCCTTTATCTTAGATTCCATGCCATTTATATTAGCTTTTGTTAGATTTTGTGAGAGTGACATTTGTTGCACTTGGTCTTGTAATTTTGATATATCATGTAGCATTTCTTCCTCTTCTTCATGAGTCATGCTAGCACTTTCAGGTTCCTTACTAGGTGTTTGCATTTTCTTTCCTCGAGGCATCAGTTACTGATAATAATGCTCTACTATGCCCTTTGAATTCTTCAAAATATTTTGTCAAACCAAGCTTAAGAAAAAATTTAAAAAAATCTACACACCTTTTTTCACTTTGTAGGAGCTTGATATTGCCTCTGATGTATCTCTGTAGTTTCAGATCATCCAGTTCTGGAATTGCGACCTATAGTAGCCCTCCGTGTCCTCTTTCCAATGCCACCAGTCTGATCCAAATTGGATTCTCCAAGGAAGAGTTATACCAAATCTCCCACAGTGACCTGATTATAGACTAGTTCAGTAGAGCGAACTTGTACGACATGCCACGAGTCATTGTTTCAACCTTTTTCTCTAAAAATATATATATACAAGGAACTACAGTCTTTCCTCTTTCTGTACCTACTTATGAAATTTCAATCCGATGCTCAGAGAGAAAGTTGTGACGATTTTTCCCAGGTCACCTGTTTGGAATGTAATTCAGGAGTCTGCAAAAAGACCAAATTCCTCATATCATATCTCCGCAAATATAGCGCGAAAAGATCTAAAATTCATAACCGAGATTTAGTGCAATTTCTTTCAAGTGGGTTTTTTTTTTAGCTTCCGAAATGTCATAGAAAAAAAGTTATAGGGAAAATTCCATGATCACCTATTTGGAGCAGCGAAACCCTAGAATCCAAAGCTCTGATACCAAATGTTATGAAACCAACTCAAATAAAGATAGAATGGATAGATCAACGCCTTAGAATTCAGCCTCTTCGAGGAGGAAAGCTCCTTTACATTACATAAATGAACAATTCTTTGATTATTCAAATGACAAAACCTCCTTTCTATATATAGGAGTCTAAGGAGTCACAATATAACCCAGCCAACCTAAAAATAATAATATAAAGCCACAAAAATAACAATAGAGGGATTATATGGGGCACAGTAATAACAATATGGGGACAATAGGGGAACAACAATATTAATAAGGGATACAAATACAATAGTAATGGGGTAATCACTAGTATTATAGGGACCTAACAACCTCCACTCACCACATCAGCCCATTGGCGACCTGTCAAGAGGGTTCACTTTTGACCAATCATAGAAGTTCCAAGTTGGCATGTCAGCTAGCTCATTCCATCTGACATCATCCTCGTCAATCCCATAGTTGTGCCACATAAGCCTTTGGGGTAATATTTCGGGTTTGTACCTCTGGGCCATGTAATCACTTCCTTATTCAATAACGTTAAAGGAAAAATTAGGCACCAATGAAGAGTCTCCACTACTAGGGTTTGGAGTAGTGCAAGGTTTTGCCAAATTAGTAATAATTTTAGGGCTTGCCCTGTTGCACCTCATCGAGCTTGCCTTCAATCTCTTCCATGGCTTGAATAAGGGATCTTGACCTTTCCTTAAGTAATGCATCAGACGAGGATCTTTACAACTGTCGTAAGCACAAGTCTCGACCCAACCATAATTTCTCCGCGCTGGTTATTTTGACCATGGCTCTCTCTCAGAGGTCGTATAGACCTCCAGATCAACGCAAATACTCAATGCCAACATCGATGGCTTATTAAGGAACCCTATGGTGCTAGCCCTCCTAATATTGAGCTAAGGGGCATGCCTCTCGAATCTGATAGCTTAAATTTTATCCTTAAAATGCATTTTTTTGGCATTGTGAAGTAAAATCCTAAAATAGATATCCATTTCCATCAGCATGTATTAGAAGCTCTCCATTCAAATCATAAACCTCCTTTTTATTCTCATCCAAACATGTTATATCCATCACATGGATACAATTTACATTTGAGATATCACCACTAGAGGGAATGGTTTTTTAAAGAATAATTGTAAACTAAACTATGTACTTCTTCAAACTAGAAATAATATGCACATGCATAAACAAGAATTGTGCCTAATGGATAGATTTGTTAAAAAAATTACGTACTTTTTTCATCTACTTCTGTAAATGATTCAGTGCAAACAAAGTAACAATTGACTAGTGATGACATGGGATTTTTCCTCTTTACCTTACCACCATCCTTGATTAAGTGTTATAGGGAGAAGGTAGGTATAGGTCTTAATGCAAGTTTTATAGGTGGTGTAGTAAGATTTGTGCAATAAGCCACAAGGGCACCTCCAAACTAAGGGAGCTTAGGATAGTTGGTTAGCTAGACTGCCTAGCTCATAATGGTAACATCTAACAAAGAAGAAAACATCTAGTCCTGGGAAACTTATATCAAGAAAGACAATATCTAAATAATATATTTATCTTTTTCCTATTTGGAAACTCACAACAAAGGAGGCAAGTTCTAAATATGTATTTGTAATCTCTTTAAAAAGGCTACCAAGCCTCATGATAATACAAGTGAATGTTAGAGTCTTTTATCTTATCTATGTGATTGTGTTTGATTCATTAACTTTGAGCATAGTTTGTAAGATCCAGCTGAGAGGTGAGGCTTAGAGAGCCTCACCTCCAATGAATTGTAGATCAATTAGTATCAGATAAAGTCGCTCCTTGGGGCCTGATCTAACAAGGAAGGAAACATCTATTCCTAAGAAACTTATATCGAGAAAGGAAATATCTAAATAATGTATTTAGATTTTTCCTGTTTGGTAACTCACAACAAAGAAGGAAAGTTCTAAATATGTATTTGTAATCTCTTTAAAAATGCTATCAAGCCTTGCGATAATACAAGGGAATGTTAAATTGTTTTATCTTATCTTGTGTATTGTGTGTGATTCATTTGTTTCTGAGTCGAGTTTTTGGAAGATCCAACTAAGAGGTGACGCTCTCTAAACCTCACCTCTGGTCAATTTTAGATCAACATTGGTGTGAGTAATGGCCATAGGCCCACGAAGATAACTCATTCATTATTTCTTTCCCATTTAGAGAGATCTTACTTGTGGTATATAACAATAATTCTATCTATGTTCAGTCTAAAGTAACCTTATTTCCTCTATTTCTTCAAGTGAATGTAACTACGGTTGTCCAAAGGTGAGATCTAGTACAACAGTGGAGTGGGTCTAAGCTGTGAAAAGTTCTTGTCCAATGGATGTAGAAAGGTTAAGGCATCGAAAGGGGTGAGGGGTATAAGAGGCTCTTTATAATGCCAACCAAGGTCAGTGAAACCAATAATGATTTTTTTTTTGTAAACAATAAATCATAGTAATAAATGCGCTAGATCTCACAAATGCAACATCTTTTACCTTATTTATCATATATTAAGATAACAAACCTAAGCATACAATGACATAAATCTAGTATTATCCCACCTCAATTGGTGTCATCAATTCTAAACACTTCTCCCAAATTGACTCCCTTATATTCTTGCTAGATTAATATCTACACGAGATCAAAAGATTTAAATTCACTCAAAAGTGCCATTTCAATTCAGGTATTGTAAAAACTAGAATTAATAGATATTGGAAAGTGAAAATTAAATTTATTCCTAGAGAAAGCAAGTCCACAAAGCTTCCAATGTATTAGACACAAAATTTCTTTGTTGTGTAACATAAAATTGTAAATGGTTTAATGTTTAGAGTATTTCTGTTGAAGGTATGAACCGAATAGAAATTGAACATGTAAGTTATGGTAAACAACACAAGATTACAACTACATGTATCCCTCATCTTGCTACTCATGATATCAACCCCATTCCATCTTCTGACTAGAGAGTGACAATTAAAAAAAAATAATACACCTTTGAATTATTGTTGCTTATACCTTCTTCCATTCATGGTAGTATGTTCTTGCCAATCCTAATAACTCTGTAAGTTGTAATTACTAGGTTGTACAACAATTCCCATTAAAATACAGAAGAAATCTCAAGTCAATTTAAAGATCTACCACTCATATGACTACAAATACGTAAGTAGTGTAGTGCATTATGCAGAAGCAAAAAGGCATCAACTTGAAAGTAACTTACCTTGAATGCTAAATGTAATGTTACCATTTTGAGCTATTTTCATTTGATAGTTGTTCCACTTCAAGAGCCAAATTGATACTAGTTATCCTACACATATTCATGAGAACAACGAGGTAAGCTTAGATTAAATTTGAACAAATATTAAATTTAATTACATGAATAAATAATAATTAAAATGACTCTTGTGCATGAATACCTAAATGAGTTGCTCTTAGTTTCATGAATAAATTATTGGAGAAGTTTAATCTTGGAGCAAATCTCCCTCCACTCGATGAAGTAGCGGTGAAGTCAACATTGACTTTGTTGTTTCTCTATTGAATCGAGGGTTTTTTCTCCAAGATTATTTCAATACTAATATTCTCTATTGAATAGGGCCAAACCACGTGAAGGGAAGCTCTCATGGCGCCCTAAACCACCCCCCCCCACCCCCCCCCACAATCACCCTCATTTCCATAGTAACCCAAACTACTATACTAATAGGAAAAGTTGAAAGCAAGAAAGTTCAAGATAACATAAAAAAGAAGAAGCTAAAATTCATTCATAGATCCACAAAATATTTAATCTCAATAAATTTAATCATAAAAAATATGTTTACATAATATGAAAAGAGGTTGTGTACCTAAAGAAATAGGTAGAAATTATTAATTAACCTATAACATTCATTCATTCATTAATAATAGACACAAAATACTTCATCTCAATAATATTTCATCTTGCTTGTCAAAGCTTGAAAGTGGGTATCCAAAGAGGTGTTTATACCACTCAACACTACACCAGCACTTGGGGGATCAAGAAAACAAATTAAGAAGCACAAACATAGGTAACAACGGATTGAGAAACAGGTGTTATAATAGTGGATGTTGTAACAACAAGCGATTTCATCTTGCTTGTTAGAGATTGAAAGTGGGCAGCCAAAGATGTGTTTCTGCCACCAAATAATACAACACTTAGGGGATCAAGGAAATAAATTGAGAAGCACAAACACAGTTAACAACATATTGAAAAACAATGTTGTAACAACATATGTTGTGATAGCAGAGGTTGTAACAAGATATGCCATAACAACATGTCAATGTTAAATATGTTGAAAATGTTATAGCAATTGATGGTGTAACACTCATTACCGTTGAAAATGCCAAAACTGTTGTAAAAGATGATGCTATAACAACTGTTAATGTTGAAACTACTGAAACAGTGACCATTATAGCAAATCTTATAAGAACATCTACTTAAATGCCTGCCTTTTTTATAAATGGAAACCTCTTGTTGAGGGGCGTTGCGCAAGGGTCTCATCCATCTAGGTCGAGAACTATAACAAGTGATACTATTGAAACTACTGAAACATTGACCATTACAACAGATCTTGTAACAACAGATACTATAACAATGGATGTTGTAATAACAAATGTTGTAACAACAAATGTTGTAACAATTGAGGGGGTAGAAATGATCCAGGTGGATGTTGGTGGCCACCCACCTATCCCATTTGGACCCCCACAATTATCTCTTTCAGCATTTTCAGTTTCCTTAATTATAGCACAACTTACTATTTTTAGCAGTTTTTCGGGTCCTGAACTTCCAGAGTCGTTTTGAGGCCCTAAACGACGTTTTTTGGGGAATCCAGGGGCAACATGGGTACAATGTTTTCCGTTCCAACAATTGTAGTTCTCGGATAGATCTTTCTAACGAGCTATCATACGCGTCAAACGGAGATCGTATGCCAAAGTTACGACCCTGGGAAATTGATGTACCAATTTAACCAAAACGGGGCCCACAATTTGGCGTTTCATCTTCTAAGGGTCGGTTTTGGAATGTGAAGGGTTTTCCATTGTTTCTCAATAATAAATAGGCCTTCGAGCCTCATTGTAACACAAGTTCGGAACAGTTCAGAGACATGTAGCCGCACATCTCTTCTCAGAGATAAGCTACCATCGTCCTAGCTGGTTTATTTCCAATTCTGGTTGTAAGCATATTTCGGTATTTTCCATTAATGAAATGAAGTGTTATTTCCGCTGCATCTCTTTATTTATGGTTATCGCATCTCTTTATTTATGGTTATGTTCCTATTTAAATCCGGATCAAGAAAGCCATTTCATCTTACTTTTCAAAGCTTGAAAGTGGGAAGCCAAAGAAGTGTTTTTTCCACCCAACACTACACAAACATTTGTTGTGTTGTAACATTTTCTTGTTACATTGAAAATTTCAAAATAAAATTGTTTTTATTGCACTTTGTAATAGTTTGAGGGAAAATATATAAGTTGCAATATATTATTTTGTTTTATTTTAATAAATAAAATGTCAAATTGCCGCACACTAACTATTGTGCATTTTCTATTGGTGATGATTGACACTTTGGTGATCGACAACTCTTGTTGTCTTGTGTTCCCCCCCTGCTCGCTTGCTTGACCTTTAACAAAGGGAGGAGGGGTGAGGGGCACAAGAAGTTTTTTTTTCCAAAACAACTTTTGCAACGTGGCAATGCCATATGAATTACACACCCCCCAACTCATTACCACTTACTGTCTACCCCCCCCCCCCCCCCCCCCCCGGCGCAAAAGACCATTATATCACCTGCCACCATTTTATTGACCATTTGCCATTTAATTATGAAGAAAACTCTTATGCTAAAGACAAAAGAAAAGTGTGAAAATATTCTAGTGCAAATCAATAAATTCTACAATTTTTTTCTATTCTAAAAGAGAGAGGCCTTCTAGTAATAACTTCTAAACAAGGGTTCGATGGCTGGCTGCGCACTCTGGCGATCCCACGCCCTGCTGCACTTCTGAACTGACCCCTCTGTGTGCCTGCGCCTGGCAGCGCTGCTGCTAGGCTGCATCCTCCCTCTGCTGATCCCCTTTACGCCTGGGGCCTCCTGCCCTCTCTTTATTCTGGGCCTTCTGCCCTCCCCTCCCTCTGGGCCTCTGCTGGAGTGCCATCTGCGCTGCTGTCCTAGCCCGCAATGGATCTGCCCTTTCAGGATCAGGAAGATTTGGAGAAGTATTTTGCCTCGCTCATCCCAGAGAACGCCTCGGAGAATATCCGTCCTACAGCTTCAAAGTTTATCAAAAAACTTGATGAAATTCCGGAAGTCTCGCTCCCTCCAGCCCTCCCGAGGAGAGCTGCTGTTGCCTTGGCAGAAAGTGGCTTGGTAGGCCAGTTCACGGGACTATGGCCTTCTCCCCGCACAGTCCAACGTTGGGTAGAAAGGAACTGGAACTCGATGGTCCAAGGAAAGATAGCAATAAGGTTCTGTGGGAGGGGGTTTTTCACCTTCCTCTTCGAATCAGTGGAGGATCGTAATCTTATCTTCAGAAATGGCCCTTACTTTATGGATACCAGAGGCCTTTACCTCAACAGATGGACCCCCGACTTCGATCCTGAGATGGATGTTCCCAACGCTGTCCCTGTTTGGGTTCGCCTTCCCCATCTACCTCTACACTGCTGGGAAGATGAATCAGTGAAGGCCATTGGGAACGTTGTTGGGAAATACATTGATAGATCGGAACCAAAGGAGAACATGCACGCATGTGCATGGATATGTGTAGAAGTTGATCTGGGAAAAGGGTTACCAGAAGCAATCAAACTTAAAGTCGACCAGTGGACACACATACAGCGAGTGGACTACGAGCAGCTGCCTTTCAAGTGCAAGGTATGTCATGAATATGGGCATTTTGCTAATAGATGCAGTAAATCTAAATCAATAGATTATGTTAACAATGTTGAAGCTCCTGAAGAAGCATGGGAAATAGTCAAGAAGAAAAAATCAAACCCCCCTCCAGGAGCATCCTTAAATCCCCCCTCTGAAACCCCCATTCCCCCCTCCGAACCCTCTGGATCTGGCCCTTCCTTCCCTTCTTCCTCCAATCCTTTCGAATCTCTGTCTGCAGAGGAACCCCCTTCCCATCCCCCTTCCCCGAGAGGCCCCAAGGAAACTCCTTCCTCCCCCCCCAGAGCTCCCCTCCCCCAATAGTTGGAAGAATCCTAACTAGGAACAAGTCGAAAGAAAACATCACCTCCACTGACCCTCCCAGAAAATTGGGAAGGAAATCAAACAAAGAGATAAGGGATGAGACTGCTGCAAAAGAAATGGCCACAGGGACCCAACAGCCAATGGACACATATCTAGATAAGACCAAAGGTAGTGGAGAGAAGATGAAAGAGAAAAGCGGGGCCTACAATAAACAAAGTAAATGATGATTTTAGTCTCTTGGAATTGTAGGGGGATGGGCTCCTCCCTAAAAGCTAATGCAGTCCGAGACCTTCTAAAATCAGAACATCCAGACTTCCTCCTACTCCAGGAGACCAAAATTACTGAACAGGAATTTCAAAACAGCATGAAAAGAAGCAGAAGTTATGAAGGAATAGCACTGAGCGCAGTGGGAGCCTCAGGAGGAATAGGGACAATTTGGGACAAAAACAAATGGAAACTTAAAGACTGCAGGCAGAATAGATGGTGGACAAGACTAGATATGCAAAACACAACCATGACAGAAGAATACACAATATATAATGTCTACGCTCCCCCCCACTTCAGAGAAAAAGCCTCTTGCTGGGAGTCAATCACCTCAAATCTAATGACTACCCAGGGAAGGAACATCTTCTTGGGAGGAGATCTGAACTTAATAAGGAGTGCGGAAGAGAAGATGGGAGGGAATTTCTTTGCAGAACCCTCAAGAGAAGCATTAGAAGAAATCATCAAAGCCCACAGTCTAGTTGACATCCCACCCCAAAATGGGCAATTCACATGGTCAAATAAGAGAACAGGAAAAAATAACATAAAAAAGAGGTTGGATCATATCTTGGCACAAGAGAGAATAGTGGCTAACTTCTCAAGGATACAAAGCACAATTATCCAAGGCTATATATCAGACCATAAACCAGTGGCATTGCATTTGGACAAAGGGAAAAATATGGGACCGATTCCCTTTAAGTACAACAGAGCATGGGATAGCAGCGAAGATTTCAGAAACTTGATAAAGGATCACTGGGCAATAGACATTTCGGGCTCCCCTCACTTCATCTGGGAAACCAAGCTCAAGCTCCTCCGGACAGCCATCAAGCAATGGGCAAGGCAATACGCAATAGAGGAAGGGAAAAAAAAACCGATCTCCAAATGAAATTAGCACAGTGGAACCAAGAAAAAGAAAGTGCCCAAGATACAGAAGAAGATCAAATGAAATAAAATGAACTGTATAAGGAGCTATACAAACAGAACCGAATGGAAGAGGAAGAGCAAAGGCAGAAATCACGATGCCTTTGGCTCAAATCAGGAGACAAAAATACCTCTTTTTTTCATAACAACCTCAAACTAAGGCGAGCAGGGAATAACATTGAAAGAATAACAGTTGAGGGAAGAGTCCTAATAGAACAAGTGGAAATTAAGGAAGCAGCATCCCGACATTTTCAAACTCTTCTAACAGTTGATCCACATTACTTGGAAAACCCGTACTTCCTCAATATAATTGAGAACAAGATCTCAGAAGCCCAAAATGCAGTTTTGGACAAGGAGATCACGACGGAGGAGATAGAATGGTCAATTCACAGCATGCCCTTGGACAAGGCTCCAGGCCCTGATGGGTTCACAGTGGCCTTTTACAGAACCCATTGGGAAATTATCAAGAAGGATTACATAAGAATGGCAAAAAACTTCTTCACAAAATGCAAAATGGGCAACAGCATTAAATCCTCCCATCTAGCCCTTATCCCTAAAGACCCCAACCCTCAAACTTTTGATAGATTCCGCCCTATATCCTTGTGCAATGTCTCCTACAAAATCATCACTAAGATCTTGGCAAACAGGCTTAAAAAAATTCTCCCTTCCCTCATCTCTGAGAACCAAGGAGGCTTCGTCCCTAGGAGACATATAACGGATAATGTCATTCTCATTCAGGAGGCAATCCACAGCAGCATATCTAGAAAGGAAAGGGGCATGATCATCAAACTTGACATGGCGAACGCCTTTGACCGGGTTAACCATTCATTCCTACAGGCAGTTCTAAAGAATTTTGGTATCTCTGAGTACTTCATCAGCAGGGTCATGGAATGCATTTCCTTCAACTGGACAGCTCCCCTCATTAATGGTAGGCCCTGCAATGCCTTCAAAAGTTCAAGAGGCTTGAGGCAAGGATGCCTGCTATCTCCCTTTCTCTACATTATCATGGCTGAAACTCTAAGCTTGCATCTGGAGAATAAGCGCAGGTTAAAGGAAATAACAGGGGTAGATATAGTCTGAGGAACCAAGGGGATCAACCACTCCCTTTTTGTTGATGACACTCTGTTAATTGGAGGTGCCTCAAGCCTTATGGCCCGGAGGTTCAAGAAAACATTGGACCTCTTTCTCCAAGCTTCTGGAGGTAAACTAAGCAACAACAAGTACATGATCTACACTTGGAATGTCCCAAGATACATAACCCAGAGAATCTCTATAATCATGGAAATCCCTGCCCAAAGGAACTGGTCCCATTTTATGTACCTGGGGCTACCATTAGCTAAGGAATCAATCAAAATCGAGATTTGGGTCAAGCTAATTGAGAAATTGAGAGGGAAGCTCCAGAGCTGGGGAGTGTACTGGCTTAACCTAGTGGGCAGAACAACTCTCATCAAGGCCATCCTTTCAGCCCTCCCAATCTATCAATTTGCCACTACTCTCGCTCCGGCAAGCATCCATAAGCACATGGAGCTGATAATTAGAAGCTTTTTGTGGCAAGGAGGAAAGCAAGACACAAAAAAGTTCAGCTTGGTTAAGTGGGACAAGGTCATTCTCCCCTTAGAAAAAGGAGGGCTCGGAATCAGAGTACCAAGGCTTGCAAACATGGCTATGGGCTTCAAACTGACCTGGAGAATTCTCAATGAGAGAGGAGCCTGGTGGACAAAGGTCATCAAGAGGAAATATTTGAATGGGGTCAACAACAATATCCTCTCGGAAACCATCATCGACAGACAGTGTACACCTGTTTGGAAGCTGATCAAAAAAACTCTCCCCCAAATCAAATCCTTTATCTCAAGAGCTCCGGGCAATGGTAGAGATATCAGCATATGGGAGGATAGAATAATGGGCTCGGAGGCTAGGGGAACACTCCCTAATTTCAGGCCCCTGCAATGGTGGATGATGGAGGCAAACCTCAAAACTCTCTATGATATCTCTCTCTGGGAATAGAACTGTTGGATAGGTTGGAGATCTTTCTCCCTCCCCAATGATCTCAAGAACCTCTGGGCCAATCTTAAGACTTCACTCATAGGCTCATCTCCCACAAACAGAATGTCAAATGACAAGTTTGTATGGGACCCCAATGGTGGCAGCTACACGGTCAAAGAGGGCTACAGAGCACTCCAAAATGCCTCAACAATAAACAACTAGCCACTTCACAAAGCAGCTTGGAGAACCGAATGTCTGCCAAAGGTTAAACTTTTCAATTGGACCCTTCTTCATGGCAAAATACTTACTGCGGAAAACCTCAGGAAGAAGGGCATTCATGGCCCCTCAATCTGCTGCATGTGCAGGGAGGCGGAGGAAAGTAGCAACCATCTCTTTATAGAATTCCCCTTTGCAAGATCTTCCTGGAAACTCATCACCAGCCCACTATTCACTGGTGATCTCCCCAACCAGATCACTCTCCTTCAGAAAAGCTGGGGGAATAGTTTCCCCCAATCCAACAATAGCAAGAACCTAGCTAAAAGGATGTGGAATAGTATTCCCTCAAATCTCTGCTGACATATATGGATCGCCAAAAACAAGTGCATATTTAACAACAAGAAGCCAAGTATATCTAGCACCCTGGCTAAAACGATTGCACTCATTTCAGAGACCATTGAAGCAAATGGTATAACCTAGGTAGACTCGGAATTGACAGATGCAAGTGTAAAAGAGTGGATGAGTAAATTCAATTATGAAACAAGAACTCAAAATAATGTAAACACAGGAAAAGGAAATCTGGACTGGAAGTTGAGAGGAACCAAGGAAGAAGTCAAAAATTGGATACAAAAACAAAGGAGACCCACCCTCCATTTTGATGGGGCATCAAAAAATAACCCGGGTCAAGCTGGAGTTGGTGGAATCATTAAAGACTCTCAAGGGAAAACCATAGTTACATATGAATGGGGATTAGGTTCCATGTCCAATAACAAGGCAGAGGCATACAGCCTCCTTCTGGGGACCTCTATCGCTAGAAATCTCGGCCTCCAAAACCTTCTTATCATGGGCGATTCTGCCATCATCATAGCGGCCATGACCTCAGGGAAAGATTTCAAGCAAATGGCCTTAAACAACATCAAAGGTAGGATAATGGAAACCATTAGGAGTTTCAGCAAAGTCACCTTTAAGCACATTCTAAGAGGAAACAACATGGAGGAAGATAAACAAGCTAATAAAGCTACAGGCAGACAGACAGGCCAGGTCAGGGAGAATGATGCAGTTTATGAAAAAGCTATACCTAGGCAAGACTTCCCCATACCCTCACCCCTGAACATCAATCACCTCAGGCACCATCTCCCGCGTATCTGGTCCTTCCCCAAATCTCCCTCCTCACCCCCAAATCTCCTCGAAATCCCAACTTGGTACCAAAGGAGACTAAACCGCCCTCAGGATTCAGCGCTTATCTCTAAGTTTTGTCTCATCATGAATCATCTCCTAATCAGCGCAGTCATTCTCAAGATGCGTGACCGTGCCCATCCCCTCCGCATGCTCCTCGACAGCAGCAAATGCATTTAAGAGGATCTCTCCCCTCCGAAGAACAGATCCTCCCAGAACTGGATCAAGCATCGGAGCAATCTCTCTGTATCTATATATTATTGTCTGGTTCCCAGTTTCTCCACAGTTCATGACATTGCAAGGCATCTCCTCTGCGATTTCACCAAGCGATGGCATCACTCTGAAGCTGCCAACTCTTACCGGGATCCAGAGCTCCGCCCCTCGCTCCTGGTAACTGCTAGTTTATGCTTTGTGGTTTTATTTATAGCTGACCATTTGTTTCTTGATCGTTGTAGAGTCCCTGGTATTACATCGTTGCCCATCCACCTCAATCCCCAGCGCTTTTCGCCCCCTCCACCTCTGTTCTACCTCATCTGTAATATCGCATCTCTTCCCGATATTCCCCTTCTCCCCGATTTCCACCTCTCTTCTTATATTTCAGATTCTCTCAACCAGTCCAGTATCATGGCGGATCAACCAGACCAGCCGAACGCTCAGGAGCCAGCAATCAAACCAATAGATAGGCTCTTCAGCAAAGAATGCACCATGTGCAAAACTCACACAATCATGATTAACAGATTTGTCAAGCATTTCAATGAGTTGAAGGACGATTATGAAGCTGATAGCAGATCGAAGCGGAAGAGATTGGAGAAGCAGAAGGAAGAAATTGAAAATCTGAAAGGAAAGTGCAGCCATCTGGAGGAAGCCACAGAGCAAATCAGAGCCCTTACCCAGAGCTATCAAGCTGAGGCCTCTACTAAAGCTAGTGCCAGGAGAGATCCCATCCCTGATGATTCGGTTACTCAGAGACTTCCCTAAAATCTATGGTCTGTAAATTTTGTTGGTTAGGTGGTGCTTTTGTTAGGCAATATAGCAGTTTTCTCTTCAATTTCATTCATCATAGAGGCAGAAATGAGGAAAATGGGTCTGCGCACCCGGTTTTGATCCTCTCCGCCCAAACCCTCGATATCTATGTACTAGAACTATGTTTTTGAGTTTTTATAATACAAAAGTAACTGATTCTATTAAAAAAAAAAAAGAGAGAGGCCTTCATCATTTAAGAATTGACATGGTCATATGATAACATAAGACCAATATGAAAGATTGTTGAAGAGAGAGGCAGGGGACATGAGAAAGTTTTCTAAAATCAAGGGAGAGATTAGCAGTCATAATCTACTTCAAATGTTAGTGGATGAGCTGAGGTTGGCATCAGTTGAAGAATAAAACAATTATCAATCTTTGGAGATTCTTGTATTACCATACAAAAATGTTAAATGGTCTCAAAACAAGGACCCTCACCCAAACCCCAACTATGAAAATAATATATTTATTGTTGGACAAGTTTGAAAACATAGAATTTTATCATATTAAAAGGGAAAATAATATTTCGGTGGATGAACAAGTTAATTGGGTCGTCATCCTAGAGCAAGGTGAACTTAGGGAGGACGAGAACACATCTTCCAAATGTCATATCCCATGAAAAACTATAAATGGAAAAGGCTAGAAGAATATGGAGAAGGGTGGACTATCTAACAGGATGATTAATTACCTAATTTAATCCTTGGCACATCTATTATGCGGTGGGAGTCGTGGCGATAAGTTGGATCCGCCAATATCATGATGGATAATTAAGAGGAATCAAGACAAGATTAAGGACAACTGGGAGTTCGTATGCCGAGATTTAAGGCATATATGCAGTGAAGGAATTGTGTTCTCTAAGCTCAAGGAGGATCGCATTAGGTCAATTGTGTGGTAATTCATCTCTGAGAAAGAAGCAATGAAAATTAATTTGGTTGGAGGGAGTGCACTACCAAAGAGAATCTAAAATGAAGGGACCTCTCGCACCGTTAATCTGGAGTTGATTTTTCTATTTGAAGTGGTTATGGAGGGCATATGCATTGTGGATTTCCGCACATGACTTTTCCATTTGGCAATGGCGTCGAAGACTCTTCAAAGAATTCCCTTGGTGCTTTCAAGCATGAAGTGGAGGAAATGATTTCACGGATTGGAGGCAAAATTATATCTAAAGCCCAGTCTCACTTTACCCTCGTTTCAGGTCAGCTGGAAGGCTTTCGAAAGATGTGGATAATGTTCAGGCAACAATGAAGGTCACCATGTCGAAGATAGTGCATCTCAACTAAAAGGCGAAGAATTTGGAAAGAGAAGGTGGAAATTATGATTGTGTCAATTCTGAAGGAAGTGTTTGGCATCAGGGAGGAAGGTGACAATGAACCAACGTGCAACGAGTAGGGATCCCCCCCTCCAAAGTTCATACTACAATTGGAGATCCAACAAGAAGTTGAGCAACATGAGCCTGAGAACGTAGACCATCGGGGGGAAGTAAAAGCGACTAACATTGAAGAAATCAAACAACATGAGTAAGAAGAAACTAACTAGTTAACACACACACACACATATATTATGCAAATATATAAATATTAATGGGGTTTTTTGGAAAACATATAAGGAAAATGATGTAGATGTTGGGTTGTGTGTAGATGTTGGATTGTGTTAACAGGGGGTTTGAGGGGTACCCGTAACCCCACTTTATGGGGTCCGGGGTAGCGCACCAGAAAATTTTGGTTTTGGACCCTATGTTAGGTTGGGCAGACCCACCTATGGTTTTGTGCATGATTTTCGCACATGTTTTTGGATGCGATGGTTTTCAGTCCATGGTTTTGGACACGATGGTTTTTCGGTCCATGGTATTGGATGCTTCGGCATGTATAAATATGTATTGTAACATTGAAAGGAACATAATGAAAAATCAACTGGTAGTCTTGGTTTTGGGATCCAGTGGGCAATCTCTGTGTATATGTGTTTTATGTGTTATGCTCTCGCATTTTTATTTTTCCTGTGATTTAGAATTCGTATGCAGGTAATTTCTGTATGCGGTTAAAACCTACAATAGAAAATCTAGAGAAGAAAACTTTGAAATCTCAGTGTCTCTGGCTAGAGAATTTTTGGAGAGATGTAGAACTGTTGTTACTTCTTAATATAATGGTTTTGGCAAGAATCCAAATTGTTTAATAGAAATATAACCGTTCCTTATAAAGAAAAAAAAAGAGAATACTTTGAATGTAAATATTTTAAGAGAGAATATTTTGTAAGCACTTTATATATACCTTATTTTTTAATAAGAAAGGGTTGATAATTGGACCAAGTTTTTGTAATATTATTGTAATACTTTCAACATAGATATAATCAAAGGCTTCTAGTTTTCATTCATGATAGAAATTGTGCACTTCTACGTTCTTCTTATAATTTCATAGTCTACTTCTGCATATATTTGAGAATAGTATAGGACATTGGGAAGGGCTAGATTGAGTATTAATCTCCCTGACATCCCTTTGCAAAGTTATCTTCACTACTGAGTTATAAATCAAATAATTTGTTTAATTTATTGCCGAGAAACCTTTAGATTATTGCTTCTATGTTGTACTTGGATATATTTGTGTTGACTATAGAGGTTAATTTATACATCTATGCTATTATTAGATGATTAAATGTTGATTTGGATCTCTTCAACTACCAGAATCAACCAAGATATTTTACTTCTGCGATGTTAGCAGGATTGCATGTTAAAGAGTAGGAAAAACCACATGTGCATGTTTTAAGGAAGACGAAACATAATGACAAAAATCAAATCAAGGAACACCAACACATTGATAACGAAGTTCAACCAGTGTGTGTTTCATCTCCGGGCCTGGTGTCAAGAGTGGAGAGGCCACTTCATTAAATGTTGTAAGATGATAATGAGTACATGGTACATTCTTTGCCATTACAAGTATAAACTCCCTCAACTAGAGTGGCATGTCTCTCCACGAGACGTACTCCTATAGGAACTCTCACTCATATGGGTCCTCCTTCAGCATGACAAGATAATAAATTCTCACATGACGTAGTGTTAAATTTGGAAACTAGGGCCAAACTCCACCTTGGACAACTCATATGATGGAGCTGATATTTTTATTGGATTCCTCTTTTCGAGAGGTGTAGGATTGATCTAAATATCATCTCATTCTGACAAGTATAAATGGAATTATGAATTTATTTCTTCTATGGACAAATTGTCAAGGTTGGCCAGCAATCTAATGTAGGCTCAAGAAGCCCAAAAGTCATATCTCTTCACCCTCAACATTGCATATAAATAGAAGGAGCATCTACATCATTTGGACATTCATCATCTCACACATGTCTCTCTCTCTCTCTCCTTATCATTTTGGGTTGTACAAATTTCAAGGCAACCTTCTTCTCCTCCACACGTGCGAAGGGTTGATTGTGTTTTCTATTTTCCTGCTTTGACCAAGTTGCAACAAGTTTGACCAACATTGACCAAGCAACATTTGACCTTGTTTGACTGCATTTTTCTTGGGAGAATATGTTTGGGCAGGCTGCATTCTCTGGCACATATTTCGAGGATTTATGGGTAGGTTGACCAATGTAGGTTTGACTATGCGATGACCAAGTTTGACTAATTTCTTCAAGACTGTTTTGGACTATTTTTGGAGGCCTAATTGACTGTGTTTGATAGAGCTGATTTGGAGGAGTAATTCTACTTATTTGACCAACATTGACTTTCTAGTTAGGGCATCCTATTGACTACAATTCAACTAGACAGATTTGACTGTGTTTGGGCAAGGAAATTTTGTATGATGTACTCTCTCTCTCTTCTAAAATTTTGAAGAATAATAAGATTTGATCAAAGGGTTTTCCCCACATTGGGGTTTTTCCCTAGCATCCGCCAAATATTATGTCCTCTTGTCTTGGTTTGTCTTCTGCTTATTGTTTATGTTCTATCTGCATTTACTATCAATGTTAATGTGATTGCTAATCTAGAAATTGATATTGGGCTAATAAGAAAATTGAAGTAAATTGCTTTAAAGCATAGAACATCCCATTGTTATCTAAAATTAACATGGAATCAGAACCAAGGTGAAGACAAAGCCTAAGCAATAGTGAAAAGAGAAACCATTGAGATTTGTTGGACAAGGACAAGATTCAATGGCCTCCTGATCTTACTTCAAATCTGATGACAAGCTTAATGATAAGTATGATTATCATGCATGGAAGATGTCTCTTGAATTGACTTTGGAAGAGCATGATGCTATGGACTATGTGGAGGGAAAGATTATTGAACCTCCTTCAAATGCACCGACTGTCGCTAAGACAAAGTACAAGAAAGGATAAGTCAAAGCTCAGAAGATCATTAGGGATTCTATTAATAAGCATTTGGTTGCATACATCTCTGATTTGGACACGTCCAAGGAGATGTATGATAGGTTGGTTTGCATTTTCAAAATTAGCAATGCAAACCAATTCCTCTTTCTCAAAAACAAGTTGAAGGACATAAAGAAGGGAAGAGGTGAAGATATCCAATCCTTCTTCATGAGGATTACCAAGAAAAAAATGATCTTCTTGCAATTGGAGAAGTTATTTTTGATAGGGAGCTCACTCTCATTCCCCTTGGAGGTCTCCCTCATGAATGACGTGTGTTCAACACTATTATCCTTAACAATGACATGATTCCAGGTTTTGATCAATTGTTGACTAGATGTACTCAAGAAGAAACAAGAATGATGGAAAGAGACATGCCTTCAAATAGGAATGATCCTACAACATTCTTAGCTCATGTTAAAAAGAAGAACAATGTAGGTTCAAAGAAGCAATGTCAAGGAAGTCCAAGATTAAAATATGTGTTGGGTGTGGAGCCTGATTATCTTATGTATTCAAAGGTATCGCCACATTTGACCCCAGTTCGTAATGGGGCGGCAATGCCACTGGTAAAATATTTGTTGCAGGGGGGGTCCAGGGGGGGCGCTGCGACCTTTGGGAGCCCCCCTAGCGAGGGGATCGAGGGCAGCGCCCCCAAAGCTAAGAATAGATGTAAAATTGCCTTGTAAAATGTTGTAATTTCGTAGTCAATCTAAGCCATTCATTAGGCAAAGATCTGACAAATTGTCAAGGTTGGCCAACAATCTAATGTAGGCTCAAGAAGCCCAAAGTCATGTCTCTTCACCCTCAACGTTGCATATAAATAGAAGGAGCATCTACATCATTTGGACATTCATCATCTCACACATGTCTCTCTCTCCCTCATCTTTTTGGGTCGTACAAATTTCAAGGCAACCTTCTTCTCCTCCACGCGTGCGAAGAGTTGATTGCGTTTTTTTTTTTCTTGCTTTGACCAAGTTGCAGCAAGTTTGACCAACATTGATCAGGCAACATTTGACCTTGTTTGAATACATTTTTCTTGGGAGAAATTCTATTTGGGCAAGCCGCATTCTTTGGCACATATTTCGAGGATTTATGGGCATGTTGACCAACGTTGACCATAGGTTTGACTATGCGTTGTCCAAGTTTGATTGATTTCTTCAAGATTGTTTTGGACTATTTTTGGAGGCCTAATTGAGTGGGTTTGACAGAGCTAATTTGGAGGAGTAATTCTACTTATTTGACCAACATTGACTTTCTGGTTAGGGAATCCTATTGACTACGGTTTGACTAGACAGATTTGACTATGTTTGGGCAAGGAAATTCTGTATGATGTACTCTCTCTCTCTTCTAAACTTTTGAAGAATAATAAGAAGATTTGATCAAAGGGTTTTCCCCAAATTGGGGTTTTTCCCTGTCATCCGCCAAATATTATGTCCTCTTGTCTTGGTTTGTCTTCTACTTATTGTTTATGTTCTATCTGCATTTACTATCAATGTTAATGTGATTGCTAATCTAGAAATTGATATTGAGCTAATAAGAAAAATTGAAGTAAATTGCTTTAAAGCATAGAACATACCATTGTTATCTAAAATTAACATGGAATCAGAGCCGAGGTGAAGACAAAGCCCAAGCAAGACTGAAAAGAGCAACCATTGAGATTTGTTGGACAAGGACAAGATTCAATGGCCTCCCGATCTTTCTTCAAATTTGATGACAAGCTGAATGATAAGTATGATTATCATGCATGGAAGATGTCTCTTGACTTGACTTTGGAAGAGCATGATGCTATGGACTATGTGGAGGGAAAGATTATTGAACCTCCTTCAAATGCACCGACTGTCGCTAAGACAAAGTACAAGAAAAGAGAAGTCAAAGCTCAAAAGATCATCAAGGATTCTATTAATAAGCATTTGGTTGCATACATCTCCAATTTGAACACGTCTAAGGAGATGTATGACAGGTTGGTTAGCATGTTCAAAATTAGCAATGAAAACCAATTCCTCTTTCTCAAAAACAAGTTGAAGGACATAAATAAGGGAAGAGGTGAAGATATCCAATCCTACTTTAGGAGGATTACCAAGAAAGAAAAATGATCTTCTTTCAATTGGAGAAGTTATTGTTGATAGGGAGCTCACTCTCATTGCCCTTGGAGGTCTCCCTCGTGAATGACATGTGTTCAACACTACTATCCTTAACAATGACATGATTCCAGGTTTTGATCAATTGTTGACTAGATGTACTCAAGAAGAAACAAGAATGATGGAGAGAGACATGCCTTCAAATAGGATTGATCCTACAACATTCTTAGCTCATGCTAAAAAGAAGAACAATGTAGGTTCAAAGAAGCAATGTCAAGGAAGGCCAGGATTAAAAGATGTGTTGGGTGTGGAGCCTGATTATCTTCTATATTCAAAGGTATCACCACATTGGACCCTAGTTCGTAATGGGACAGCAACGCCGCTTGTAAAATATTCACTGCAGGGGGGGTCCAGGGGGGGTGGCTGTGACCTTTGGGAGCCCCTCTTGGTAGGGGGATCAGGGGCAGCGCCCCCGAAGCTAAGAATAGATGTAAAATTTCCTTGTAAAATGTTGTAATTTTGTAGTCAATCTGGGCCATTCATTAGGAGGATATCTGACAGTAGAAGTTATGTTTAATTTAGGGTTTTTTTGCCCTAGAAGGCAAACCCTCGCTATATATGAGGGAATTGTATTGCATCTATGGATATCTGTATTCTGAGTGAGGAAGAGAGAGGAGGATGAGAGTGAAGAGGGAACTATAGCGGATCTGCTGTAGGTTGTATCTCTTCAGTTTACTGGATAATATAAAAGAAGGACTAGTTGTTTCTCCATGGACGTAGCCCAAACTGGGTGAACCACGTATATCTGTCTCTCTTGTTTTATGCATTTTTCGTGTTTATATTTCTGCAATATTTTATGTGTTCCTTTGCTTTGTAATATATAATTCTCTAACAAGATGGAAGGAAGGGAAGATGCTTCATTTGTAACAGGTTTGGCCACTATGCTAGGCAGTGTCCTAATATAAGGGATACACCTCGGGATGATGACAACAACTACCACAACAATTCTAGGAGCAACAAAAATCAAAGGAATAGCAGGTTCAACAACAAAGGAAAAATGAATGCTCCCACTACTCAACATGGAAATAGTCAACCTCCCAAAAGATCAAGAAACTCCAGGTATGATGAATCTAATGTTGTAGACAACAATTTTTTTTTTAATATTATATCTACCCTCTCTATTGCCTCCCCTCCGGATACCTTGGGAAAATTGGTTGATTGATAGGGGTGCCTCATGGCACTTCATTGGGTATAAGGAAGCTTTTTCAAATCTGGTAGAAAAGGATACAAATTTGGAAATCATTCTTGGAGACAATGCTGCCTATCCCGTGAAGGAGTTGGGAATGTTACTCTTCAATTGAATCAAGGTAACAACATTCATCTACAAGAAGTACTATATGTACCTGATCTAAAGAAGAACCTGGTATCGATCTTGATGATGAAAGACAAAGGATTCAAGGTGGTCTTCGTTGATGGAAAGGTATTTGTTTGGAAAATAAATTTAAAAGAAGCATTTACTCTTGGATTTAGGGTTGATAGCCTATATCAAGTTGAAGGATTCCATTAGGAGCTATGCCTTGCAACACATATGTTATTTCCGAATTATGGCACCGGAGGTTTGCTCATCTACATTATAAGGCTCTACCCAATGCAACGAATATGGTGACAGGTATGCCCGAATTTAAAGTATAACATGAAGGTGTTTGTCAAGGATGTGCCGAATGAAAACATACAAGGGGACCATTCCCCTCAAGTGATAGCAAGACTACTGAAATTTTGCAATTGGTTCATTATGATCTATCTGGTATGTTTTCTTGACGTATTTTGGGAGGATACTTATATTATGCTATCTTTGTGGATGACTTCTCTTGCAAAACTTGGATTTATTTCTTGAAGAAGAAGGATGAAGTGTTCCCATGATTTCATTGTTTCAAAGACTTGGTCAAAAATCAAACATGGCAGAAGAAAAAAATATTGAGGACCAATAATGGAATATAATGTGAATCAAATGAGTTCAATGGCTATTGTAGAGAAACCAACATTAAGAGGGAGACTACTACAACATATAATCCTAAGAAAAATGGCATTGCTGAAAAGAAGAGCCATTCTATTATAGAAGCCACTCATGCCATGATTCATGATGAAGGCCTTCTGAAGTTCCTATGGGGAGAAGCTTTCAACACTGTCGTGTATGTTCAAAATAGATGCCCTCATCAAGTGCAAGACTCCAAAACTCCCTAAAAAAATTTCACTGGTAAGAAACCTGAAGTTTCTCATTTCAGAATTTTTTGTAGCCTCGTGTATTTTCATGTGCTAAAAGAAAAGAGAAGAAAATCGAATGCATTTGTGAAGAAAGGAACATTTGTGGGATACAATGAAACTTCTGAGGCATATAGAATCTATGTGCCTGGTCAAAGAAAAGTGGAGATAAGTCATGATGTCACCTTCGATGAAGATGTTGCCCTTGGGAAGATTAGGAACCTTCCAATTCCAAAGAAGGACAAAGAAGAAGATACATATAACCAAGGAGAACCGTAGGATGAGCCTATGCTCGACGTTGAAAGACCAATGGATACCATTGATCCACCTCCTCATGAGCCCTTCTCCTAAAAAAGGAGACCCTCATGGTTGAAGGAAACTCTCGAAGATGCCGAGAGACATATTGCACAAAGGGGGAAATTTCGTGAAAGTAAGAAGCCAAATAGGTACCAAGGGTACTTAACTACCATGAGCATAATCATTCAAAATGATCCATGCACATTTGAAGAATTTGTGAAGCACCAAGTATGGAAGGATGATATGAACGAAAAATATGAGTTTATTATGAAGAATGATGTCTGGAATGTGGTCCCTAGAACCAAGGAAAAATCTGTTGTCACCTCTAAATGGCTCTACAAGATGAAGCATGGAGCTGATGGAAGTGCTGAAAAGTTTAAGGCCATGTTTGTTGCTAGAGGCTTCTATCAAAAGGAAGTTGTGGACAATGACGAGATATTTGCACTAGTTGCCCGATATACCACCATTCGTTCGATTATAGCCCTTGCTGCCTCGCAAGGATCAAACCTACACCAGATGGATGTCAAAAGCACCTTCTTGCATGGTTCAATTAAGGAGGAAGTCTACGTAGGACAATTCATGGGGTTCGAAGTCCAAGATTGAAAGACACATGTATGCAGGTTGAAGAAAGCCCTATATGGGTTAAAACAAGCACCCCGGGTGATCAAGAGCTCAAAATTTGCCAAAAATTCAAAGTTGTTAGAATGGTTTGGAACCTGAACAACCATGTATATCTCATCACCCTGATTCTGGATCAACTCATTTCGCATGAAATGGACACCATATGCTCCCAAAAATGTGATCTGTTCACTTTGTCAAACAGGTAAAAAAAATAGCAGGTGGTTGACAGGGATGCTGACTAGGCATCTGTATCGCCTAGGTGGCAAGGGGAATATTCCTAAAATATTCTTCGAATATTCCTAGAATATTCTCAGAATATTCTGTTTCGGTGGCATTGTTCTATTGGTCATGAGTTTTTGGTATATCCATTGAGGAGGTGACACGTGGCTAAGCCTCAGGCCGCCTCGTGTCCTCCTAATGGCATATTAAAATTTGTATGGCGAATACGGCATAGGTCAGGCTCGACCTCATGACCTCCCATTCAACAATGCAACAACTTATCAATGCACCCACACTGTGTTACTGAATAGGTAAGGGTGATGGTTTATTAATAAAGTTTAATGTGACAAGGTAAGAGGGGGGAGGGGGAAGACTTAACCGTCAGCATCAAATGTTTATTGTGACCGCTAACAGTCACTACCACCACCTGACCGTCAAACTAAATTTCCATCATGTGAACGTTATTATAAAATTATATATTACAAAGCAATGGAACACATAAAATATTGCAGAAATATAAACACAGAAAACGCATAAAATAAGAGAGACACAGATATACATGGTTCACCCAATTTGGGCTACGTCCACCCTAAACAGCCAGTCCTTCCTTTCTATTATCCAGCAAAATGAAGAGACACAACCTACAGCAGATCGACTGTAATATCCTATGTTTTCTCTCACAGTATCACCTCTCTGCTTCTCACTCAAAGAATACACATATATTATAAAGACTTAATACAATGCCCTCATACAAAGAGAGGGGTTGCTTTCTAGGGAAAAAAACCCTAAAATAAACATAAGTTCTATCGTCAGATCATCTGCCTAATGATTGGCCCAAATTGACTAGAAATTACTATACTTTTACAAGGCAATTTTACATATGTTTTTCGCTTCGGGGGTGCTTCCCGCGAGCCCCTGTCAGGGGACCGTTGGCCCCGGGACCCTCCATCCGAGGGGGATCGGTCGCCCCGGACCCCCGCGAGGGGGACAAGTCCCCCCCCACGTGGAGGGGTGTACAAACTTCCTGGGGTATACATCTGGCTGAAACAAAGACCTCTGAACAATCATGCTCCACACACAACAATCTCCCACTTGGAGAATGATTGTAGCAACTCCACTGCTGCTTAATTTGCTAGACAATGCCTCCTCTTTGGACCTGGTTGTTTCTCATCTTCATAGTCATCCTTGAAGACCAATTGAAACTGAGCATATTCTCAGTTTCTCCCTGGTTACAACTTTTGTTATCATATATGCAGGATTCTGGCTAGTGTGTATCTTTTCGAGCTTCAACTCTCCATCTTCCAACACTGATCGTATGAAATGGTACTTGAGTTGTATGTGTTTATTCCTGGAATAAAATGTTGAGTTCTTTGCAAGATGAATGGAACTTTGGCTATCACTGTATAACGTGCCCATATCATGCTTCTTACCTAATTCACCCATAAACCTTCGTAACCAAATCATTTCTTTACTAGCCTCTGTAGCAGCAACATACTCTACTTATGTTG
This sequence comes from Pinus taeda, assembly GCA_000404065.3. Classification (NCBI taxonomy): domain Eukaryota; kingdom Viridiplantae; phylum Streptophyta; class Pinopsida; order Pinales; family Pinaceae; genus Pinus; species Pinus taeda. Next base: position 1,442 of record APFE031726360.1, on the reverse strand, counting down.
TTGAAAGTGCAGCAACACTTTGGATTTTTGAAACCCAAATGACAATTGTTCCACCAACAGTAAATACATATCCTGTTATCTCTGTCACCTACCATATATGCATCAACATATCCCTGTGGAGAAATGTTTGAACCACCAAAGCATAATGCTTGATTTGTGGTACCTTTCAAATATCTGAGAATCCATTTCACAGTCGTCCAATGTTCCTTTCCTGGATTGTTCATGTACCTACTTACAACTCCCACTACATTTGCAATATCAGGCCTTGTGAAAACCATTGCATACATTAAGCTTCCAACTTTTGATGCATATGGAACTTTAGACATATAATCCATGTCTTCTTGGGTCTTTGGGCACATTTCCTTACTAAGTTTGAAATGGCTAGCAAAAGGTGTACTAACTGGTTTTTGCATTGTGCATGTTAAATCTTTTCAACACCTTTTGTATGTACTCATTCTGAGACAATGTTAATTTACGATTTTTCCTGTCTCTAGTTATTCTCATACCAAGGATTTGTTTTGCAGCTCCCAAATCCTTCATTGCAAATGAATTTGCCAATTTTCTTTGAGCACATTTATTTCCTGCATGTTAGATCCTACAACAAGCATGTCATCTACATACAATAACAATATAATATAGCTACCATCATTTTGCTTTTTCAGATAAACACAATGATCACAATGACATCTAGTATAACCTTGTTCAGACATAAACTTGTCAAATTTTAGATACCACTGCCTTGGTGCCTGTTTTAAGCCATACAAGCTCTTCTTCAACCTGCACGCTAGTTTCTCCTTCCCTTTCGCTTCATATCCTTGTGGCTGCTGCATATATATATCTTCCTCCAAATCCCCATGAAGAAAGGTTGTCTTTACATCTAACAACTCAAGATGAAAATCTTCAACTGCCACTAGACTTAAAATAGTTCTGATTGAAGTCATTATAACAACAGGAGAAAAGATTTCATCAAAATCAATACCTTTCTTCTATGCAAACCCCTTCACCACAAGTCTAGCTTTGTACCTCTGTTTTCCTCCATCTTCTTCCTTCAGCCTGTAAACCCATTTATTCTGCAATGTAGTTTTACCTGTCGGCAACCTGACTAAGTCCCAAGTTTGGTTATGCTTTAAGGAGTCCATCTCTTCTTCCATGGTTACCTCCCACTTCTTCCTGCTTTCAACCTGGATTGCTTCTTCATAACATTCGGGTTCACCGGAATCATTCAACAATAAATAATATAATGAAGGAGAGTATCGTTCAGGGGGTCTACTTATCCTGGTAGATCTTCTAACACCACTTTCAGGTGTTTGGGGTGCCTGTTGTTGTTGTGGTGGTTGTTGCTGTTGTGGTTATTGATTATTATTATTTTCAGGAACCTTTACTTTTTCAGTGATTTCATCAAGAACTGTGTATTCCTTGTTTTCTTTTTCCTATTTCTTTTC